>WEKY01023706.1:190545-225506 GCA_013390045.1 Picathartes gymnocephalus
GGATTTCCCACATGTCCATCCCTAACATAGATTCTGAGGATGTTTTCCAGCAGCACTTCTTTCCCTCCTCACCTCGTTGTGTTTCCCTGTTCAGTTAGGGACATACACCCACACCAGACCCACACCAGCAAGTGACCAAGGGTCCCACACCCAGGTCACTGTGGTCACCAGGACCAAGTGATGCTCTCCAGGACAGGGAATGAGGGGACAGAGCCCAGCCCGTGTCTCCCCACAGCAGGGAAGGAGTAAGAGGTTGGAGCATGGGTATGGATGGGTTGATGTCACAGTTGAGGACACAAACCTCCCCACTGGTGTGTACCAGAGACAAATGGCAGAGGCCCTTCTTGACTCTTTGGGGCAGAAACGAACCTTTTAAATCAATACCTTCCTGCTTGTTGTCACTGTGCAGCCAAGTGAAAGTCCAGACAGTACCCAGAGGAGCAGAGCTGGAGAATAAGCCAGAAGCCATGGTCCTGACTCAAGGAGTGATTAATTAGGAGGAAATTACACTGATTAGGAAGGAACTGAGCCTAGACAGTTTGAATGTATATATATGTGTATAGTGTGTATGTGTGTATATGCACTGCATATGCATAGAGGTATTTACATATACACATGTCAAAATGGCACATCATTGTTATTTATTATTGATTTTATGATATATTATCTATAAAATGACGCCCTTTCTGATGGGCCACCCTGTCTGATGAAGGGCCATGAGTGGGAGCACAGCCCTGGCTGGGTTCGGGTGGGTGCCCTGTAGAACACTACCAAGAGGAAATGGACAAGTCATGGCCACAGGTGACACCTCTGCTGTGTTTGGGGCAGGACTTTGAGGCTTTTTCAGACATCAGGGTGTGCAGGGAGGATCAGGACAGCACATCCCAGTCACGAGGCTGCCAGTGCTGGATTCACCTCCTCTGTTACCTTGTGCCACACGTGTGTTTATGTTGTGGCTACGAGCATTAAGTGCGGGCAGATTATCTGTGTTTGTGCAGCTGCCAACCTCGCTGTTGTGACATTTCCATCTGCCCCACTGTTGTATAACCCTCTGCTCCTGATAAAATTAAGAGCGAGGAAGAAATCCCTTCCTTCCCTGACCCTCACGCCAGAGCAGCTCAACCCCAGCCTTGGGCATCAAGTTCCAAAGCATTCCCTCCAACGTAGGCCTGAAATCCCCTGTCGTGCCCTGTGGCCTTGGGCTGCTCTGCAGTCAGCAGACATCAAAAGCCTTGTTTGTACCGGTGTGCTTCAGCATCACATCTGGCTCTGATAATCCTCAAGGGCTGACAGTCCTCTTCAGGTCAAAACAATTTAGGAGCTGGTCCTGGGAATCTGGTCTTTCACCTCTCTGCTGTGCAGCAGCTGCAGCCATCAGCAAGGACAGACCCTTACCCTACCTCCTCCCTCAGAAAAGGTACAGTAGGATGGAGAGCCTCCCTGAAATTTTCCAAATGACAGCCTGCAGAGACCTGGCTGGTGAATCCAGGGCTTTTTCCTTCAGTCTGGAGCCCAGATCTGGGGTTCATGAAGTTGGAAATAGTGGCCTGCTACACCTTCTGCACAGTCAGTGCTCCCAGCCCCATGATGGACCCTGGGGACCAGAAGTTGTCCACTGAATCCTCTTGATTTACGAGACTCAGGAGATGATTTGTCACTTTGCGCTCCCAGTTTCAGGTCAGGTGGAGAGGGGTGAGGCTCAGGACAGGTGGAGAGAGGTTGGGGTTTTTACTGATGCCTTTGCAGCTCTGCCCTTCCAAGTTTCAAGAGTGCCTTTGCTTAGTAGCCTTCTCCTACCTCGACATCAACCCTTGGGATGGCAGCTTGGTGGGGTGCGTGTGGGAGATGATGAAAGACAGGGAGATGAAGCAACTTGTACTAAACACTCTGTTGGCTCTTGGCCTGAGACGCTGGGCCTGCTCAAGGCCTTGCCAAGATCATTTTCTCTGGGAGGATACGCTGATGATGACAGCCAGGTATTTCTTTGATGCGATTCTGTGTATTACTGGGGAAAGTACGTGAAGTCCCATTTCCCCGAACACCACGGGGCCACGTCGGCTGCCACAGCCTGGAGCCCAAGCCTGAGCCTGCCTGGAGCCACCCCTGCACACCCCGGCTGCCTCCCCGCGCCCTCACCTTGCACTGCATTGCCCCAGGTCCCTTTCTGGAACCTCCCTGGCACTTTGCTGGCTTGTTCTTTCCTTTCTCATCCCTCTGACATACTTAAAATATGAGCACACCCCCTTTTGTGCAAGCAATTGCAGCCCAACCAGGGCCCTGGCAAGACAGGCAGTCTCTCCTCCATCCTTTACAGAAATTCCCAGGGAAATTTATCACTTTTGAGTGATTTTGAGCCATTTCCACGATCATTGAAGGTCTTCATGAGAGTTTTTCCTGTTTTGGCTTTCACCAAACAAGGGTGAGAATGCCTTCCTTTTTTTGAGTCCCAAGGCAATGCAGCAAATTGGTCAACTTGGTGCTCAGCTTCAGCAGAACAGGCCCGCAGATAAAAGTGAGGACTGATAGTGGCACAGCTGCAGCCTCTTGGAGGAGAGGAGATGCTCTGTCAGGTGCCTGAGTCCTGCCTGGTGGAAAGGGTTGTGGGTCCCTTGCCACTACCACTGTCCCCAGAGAGCAGCCCCACAGGGTGTCCAGCCCACACTGGCTCTGGATGTGGATCGGAATCGGTCAGGGGTTGCCTCCGGGGTCAGCCAGCACTTGTGACAGAAAAAATTGTTCCCTGGATCCCTGGCAGTGTCCAAGGCCAGGTTGGATGGGGCTTGGAGCAACCTGGGATAGTGGAAGGTGTCCCTGCCCGTGGCAGCGGGTGGAATGGGATGGGCTTTAAGGTCCCTTCCAACCCAAACCATTCTGGGATTCTGTGGTTCTATGGAAAATCTTCCTCAGGGAGAGTTTTGCAGACCAGACCACCCAGAGGCTGAACTGGGAGGAGCAGGAGTCTGTATAAGCCATACCTGGACACTGCTCTGGATGGATGCTTAGAGCAAGACAGGGACCAACTGCAGCAATGCAACGGGGGAGAAAAGGGGGTTTGTTTTGGGGGGGTAAAGGTACCAAATTTGGGGGTCTGCCCAAGATAAATTTGTGCAAGGGCTGTCAGGCAGCGAGAGGAGCACAGGGGGCCACTCAGGGCATGGAGCAGCCCAGGTTTCCACCACGCTTCTAGCATGACTCGTTTTTCCGGGGAAAATGAATCCTTCTTTTGCAGCATTCATGACAGTGGCCCACGCACGGAGCAATGTAAGAAGGGAATGGCCTTTTTTGGCCGCTGCGCTGGGGACAGAATGTCTCGGAACATAATGAATGAAACACAAATGTGCGACTGGCGCTGACGCTGCCGCGCCTTACCCCGTCAGCATCCCGGCGTGAGCCGGGGGTCAGGGCCAGCACTCTCACACGTGAAGCAGCACAATGGAGACAGAGACCTCCTTTTCTGCCTGACAGACCCCTGTGGCTCCTCCGTGGGGCAGCACACCAGGCACCGAGTGCACCGAATGCACCGCCAGAGAGAGCGGAACTGCTCTGCTGCTCAGTAAACAAGACGTGGGCAAGTCACGCCCCTCCAGATAATCTCTTGTTCAAAGTGAAAGCTCGCCACAGAAATTTGGAAAAGGAGGTGGAAGGAGCGGGGCAGGACTGCTATTATGCTTGGAAACTATTTAAATATGTCAATATTAAGGGAGCGTAATTACCACTCAAGCAATTCCAGCAAACAAGTCGGTAACAGTGCCTGCTTTACGGGAAGTGCATTTCCTCTTGGCAGCCTCCTGGCTGGGGATTATTGAGTGTGCAGCTCTCCCTCCATCCCCTTCACTGGGGAGCCAGCACCTCCCAGCCAGGCAGGGCCACAGCGTGATGGGCTGGGGTGCTGTAGCGTGAGGGACCATGAGGGCCAACCTAAGCCCCTTGCAATGATGCCCTAACCCCTGGCAAGGTCTGGTCTGAGGACACTGAGCAGTCCCATGGTGCTGAGAAACACCACCCCACACTGTCCTTGGGATAAATGGTGACCATCATTTCTGTGGTCAAGGTCACCAGGAGTAGCCTGGTGGTGCTCTGCTTCCCAGAGCATCTGCCTGGATCTTCCATTGCAGCCAGGTTGTGGATAGAGTCAGAGGCAGGAGAGGGCTGTGGTTCAGGGGCCGGACTCCGTGCCCAGACCTCCTGAGTCAGCTGCCAGCATCACCACCAACGTCCATGTCGTGTCAGACAAGTCACTTCACCCTCGGTGACGCCGGCTCCGGCCTCAGGAGCCCTTCTGTGGTCCAGCTGTGTGGCAATTCAGGGTCACTCTCTGGCTTGGGGAAGTTACTCAGGGCCTTTGGCTCCTGGTTTGAAAACACTGAACCCAAAAGTCAGGTTCCTTGAGCCATTAGTCACTGAAGAAACAACAGCTTCCCAAAGCTGCTGAGAACCTTCCCAGGGCTGCTGGGAGGGACAACCTCCCCCTCCTCTCAGAGAAGCTCGGGGTGCAGGCAGGCTGGCATGTGGTCCAGAGAGAGACTGAAACTGGATCATTCCCATGGACAATGGGAATTATCTCACGGGAAAGCTGCCCTGTAGAGTGGCCACCCTGCAGCTGTCCCCTCTGGGATCACGCACAGGTGCTGCTGACCACTCAGCTACCCAATGCCATTTACACAATAACCCACTGAAGACACAAAAACCCCCAATCTTCAACTAAAGAGGTGCAATTAACCTGCATCACTCATTAGAGAGGGCCTGTGTATAATCCTCATTACTGAATCTGGGTGTTTTCCAACATCTCTGTCTGCTGCGCAAGTCCTTTCATCCACACATTGCAGATGGTGAACCAGGATCTCAGGAGTTTGGAATGAGAGAGGCTTTAAGTTCCCTTTGAACCCAAACTATTCCGGGATTCTGTGATTTTGCCACCCCTTTGACTAGTTTTGAATTGCACTGACTCAGCATTGCCCAGGTTGTTCTTTGCAAGCCTGATGTGAAGTGTGTGAGTGCTCATTATTGTCCATAACACATGGACCATGGTATGAACCCTTTTAAATTTGTTAAAAGCACTTGAATATTTTTAATTAATTCCTTTTCTTTTTTTTTTCTATACCCACCCAATTTGAGCCCTAATCCCATCTCAAGGCTGCAGAGGAGCTACAACAAAAGATTAGCTCATGTTTAATGTCTGTTTAGTGCCTGAAAGGCATCTTGAAAATGTAAAATGACACGAAAATGACGAATAATCATATTTTGTTGTCAACACTCCCCTTGAGCAATGCCCTTAAGCCTAACAAATACTTAGTGCAAGTGAAGCAAATATCCTCTCATTATTTTTGAACAATCCCACCCATTGCCCTGAAGTTTGGAGCAGCACAATGGTGCCTGGCCAGCTGGGGACATTATTTTTGCTGGGGTTTTGGGTCTCCCCACAATTTCTCATTGCAAACCTCAAGTTTCTGTGGTTCCATCACTGCCTGCAGTAGCTTGGAGGAGCCCAGAAGGTGAGGGTCTAATGTGCAGGTCCCAAACACAGAGTGCTGTGTGGCTGTGGAGCCAGGGGCTGTTGGTAAGGACACACATGAGGAATACCAGGATGTGGCTGGAGATGGGGCCAGACAGAGGTAGGGCAGCACTTTTCTGGGACAAACCTTGTTCTGCCTCCTGGAGCAAAGCGCAGCCTGGCTCAGCATAGGAATGAGGTCAAGAAGTGGCCATGGACTTTAGCAAACCTTTGACCCGATTTGTTCTCCTGGAAAAGCTGCAGCCCGTGGCTTGGACAAGTTCATTTTTAGCTGGGCCCAGGGAAAGGGGCCACATCCAGCTGGGCCTGGGCACTGATGGGGGTTCCCCAGGGCTCAGGATTGGGGTCACCCTGCAGCTCCAGGCTGGGGCAGAGGGGCTGGAAAGCTGGAAAAGGCTCTGGGGGTGCTGTGCCAGTAGCTGGACATGAACCTTGGGGTGCCCAGGGGGGCAGGAGGCCGATGGACCCCGGGCTGTCCCAGCCAGGGTGTGACACAGCCCCAGGGCAGGGCCTGTCCCCTGTGCTGGCACTGCTGAGGCACCTCCAGTGCTGGGGACAGCTCTGGGCCCCTCAGGACAGGAGAGACACGGAGGGGCTGGAGCGTGTCCAGGGCAGGGAACGGAGCTGGGGAAGGGGCTGGAGCCCCAGGAGGGGCTGAGGGAGCTGGGAAAGGGGCTCAGGCTGGAGAAAAGGAGGCTCAGGGGGGACCTTGTGGCTCTGCACAACTCCCTGCCAGGGGGGCTCTGCTTCCAGGGAACAGGGACAGGATGAAATGACCTCAAGCAGTGCCAGGGAGCGGTCAGCTTGGATATGGAGGAAAATTCCTCCATGGAAATAGTGGTCAGGCCTTGGAAGGAGCTGCCCAGGGCAGTGTTGGAGTCCCCATCCCTGGAGGTGTCCAAGGAATGACTGGATGTGCCACTCAGTGCTCTGGGCTGGGGATGAGATGGGGATTGGTCACAGGTTGGACTTGATGGTCTTGGATGTCTTTTCCCACCTCATGGATCCTGTGAATCTGTGACTGTAGAGGGGACAAGGCCACCCAAAATGACTGAAGCCTCTAAACCCTTTCCAGAAACGTCCAAATGAATGGAGTGTGCATGAGAAGTGATTTGCACAAAAAGAGAGAAACTTCTCTCCAGGTGAGGAAAACTTCTCTATACAAGGTGCCCCCGTGAAGCCTGGATGGCCCTGCCAGGACCCTGGACATCCCATGAGCTGGATGGATCAGCCAGTACTGGGGATTCCTCTTTCTCCCTTTCTTGCTTCCTTTTCTCTAATTAATCTTCCTCTTCCCTTTCACCCTACCCTGTTATCCAAACCCCACTGCCATGTGCTTACACTGGGGTGTCAGGCACTAGCACACCAATTCCCATGACAAGTGTGAAATTCACTAAGGAAACTTACTAGGATTTTGCAGGCCCTCTGACTTTTGTCGTTCCTTTGATCACGAGCACCTGCAAGTCCAGGGTGCTCCCTTCTCCTTAGGGGCGGGGTTCCATGAAATTTCTGCCCTGCGAGGTCCAGCCCTCCATGCTCCAGCAGAAAAGTGGCAGACAGGATTCCCCCATTCACATCTCCCAGGGGAGAACCCGAGCCGAGCTGCTTCATTCTCCTGTGTTTCACCCCTCATGAAGTGCGTCCTCGCACTCGTGATTCTAAACTCTTGCTGAAAAGCCACCAGTTTGGGACAACAAATATTATTTAGACTCTTGTATTTTGCTCCTTGGCGGGGACAGGCCCGTCTCTGCACTCAGGGGACACCACACTCCATCATTTCTCTTGTTATTTCCTTCAGATCATACCAGCTCATCCCAGAGCTGTCTCTGTGCTTTCGTCCCCAGGCAGCTCCGGGTGGCAGCGTCCGGGTCTGCCCTGCGCTGCATGGATCACCTGGCACCTCCTCCAGCACGGCATGGTGTGCACTATTCTGCTCCCCACGACTGTAATTTGATAAAATAATGCCGGGATCCCTGGCCTCGGGATGCCACGGATGGATCCCTGGCCTCGGGATGCCGCGGATGGATCCCCAGCTGCCCCAGGCTCCTGCTGCCTCTCACAGCTGGCTGTGATAAGGGGCCAGGCGCTGTGCTCTGTGTGGTGTGAGGAGGGGGACTCTCAGCAATGCACTCAGGGAGTCATTGTGGGGAAAAAAAAAAAACAAACCAAAAAAAAATCATCAGGTCAGGCAGCAGAGGAAGGTCCTTCCCTGGTCTGCTGTGCTGCTGTAGAGTTTGAGTGAGGATGGGCCCTCACAGCGCCGGGGCCTGTTAATTATGGAGAGTTGACAGGAGTGAAAACTCAGCATGGGAAAGACAGGGAGCTGCTGGAGCCACTCCAGAGGAGGGCACGGAGATGCTGCCAGGCCTGGAGCCCCTCTGCTCTGCAGGCAGCCTGGGAGAGCTGGGGCTGCTCACCTGCACAAGAGAAGGCTCCAGGGAGAGCTCCGAGCCCCTGGCAGGGCCTAAAGGGGCTCCAGGAGAGCTGCACAGGGACTGGGGACAAGGCATGGAGGGACAGGACACAGGGAATGGCTTCCCAGTGCCAGAGGGCAGGGCTGGCTGGGATCTTGGGAAGGAATTGCTGTGTGTGAGGGTGGGGAGGCCCTGGCCCAGGGTGCCCAGAGCAGCTGTGGCTGCCCCTGGATCCCTGGCAGTGCCCAAGGCCAGGCTGGACACTGGGGCTGGGAGCAGCCTGGGACAGTGGGAGGTGTCCCTGCCCATGGCAGGGGTGAAACAGAAAACCTTTAAGACCCCTCCCAACCCAAACCATTCTGTGTTTCAAACCCTGAGTGTGCCTCTGTCAGGACAGAAGGTTCCAGATATAGAGAGGAGCTGCCCAGAGAAATGAGGACAAATATGGTGATGCTGGTGGTGGTGCCTGGGCATGGAGCTTGCCCCTGGGTGGGGTGGCAGGAGAGATGCTGATGTTCCACAGCACAGCCCAGACTATTCTGATCTGACCCCCTTTGCTCATCAAAGTGTCCTAATATTGCCTGGTCACCCAGACGAGGTGAAGGAGGAGGAGAGCACAGCCACAGCTGCCCCAGCAGCACATCCTGGGCTGTCTCAGGGCTCTCTGCACCCACAGCAGGTGCAGGGATGTGGGGAGGGATGCCATGACATCCATGCCAGCTGAGGGGATGGTCCCGGGTTTGAACGTCCAAGGCTGTGGTGGCCTTGTCCCAGCTGTGATTTAAGTTGTGGGCAATCACATCAGTTTGGGGATTTGATTTTTAGATTAAATCCGGAGAGAGGAATCCCAGCCAAACCATGCACCTTTTGGCCCTACAGGATTATGTTATCTATTATACTGTGTCCCACTATGCCACCCTGAGAAGAGAGGCTGGTCCACCCTCTGTGCTCCACCTTCATCTGTCCTGGGGCCACAGGGGACACAGAGACAGAAAATTTGGGTTGCCCACACCTTTGCCTGGCTGACAGCACCCTGCGGCTGCTTCCTTGACCTTTCCTGGTGGGACACGTGGCTTGGGAAGGATGGACTTTCTCAGGGGGAGACAGTTGTAGCTGGTGGCTGAAACTGAGTTCCTCAAATTGAAGGGCTGTTAGGGACAGCCCAGCCAAAACCTTATGTGGCTCAAAATACAGGAGCTGAAATCCTGAATCCTTTGAGATCAATGAATCCTTCGAGCCTAATGATAAAAATGCTGTTGTCTTCGGTAGGGCCAGAGCACAAAGACAAACCCAGCTGTGTTACAAGGAGAAATTGCTCTCCCAAACCATCAGGTCACTTGAAAGAGTGATTCCTGGCTGTGATCCCAACAGGATTGCACTTGGAGAGAGGACTGAGACACTGACACCGAGCAAGCTTGATACTTCATGTCTGGTTTATTTGTTTGATGAAAAATTATCAAGGAACGATTGAGAAAAGTAGTTCCTATTTTTTCTACCACATGAATATTAGAGAAAACAATTTCTCTTCCATGTAATTAACCTTGGGGAGGAACTTATGTGATGGGCATTTCACCCCAGCTGTCATGGAGGAAGATGGATTGGAAGATGTAGAAGGGAAATAAGGAGATTTAAAATTAATCTAGATTCCATTTCTCCATCAGATGTAATTTAAAGAGAGCCTAACTGTCCACGTATCATTGCCTGCAGACAAAACAAGGGGCCATGTAGATTCCTTCAGAAGCACTTGAGGTGATTAAGAGAAAGGCTTTCACAGAACATATTTCCTTGAATAAACACTAGTCTTATTCCCCACTTCTGCCCCAGGTACCCCACCACAGTGATCTCTGCATCTCCCAGAATGAATTTTGTGGGGGTAAAAAAAAACCAAAAACAACCTGTGGGTGCAAAACACCAAGGAAAGCAGATTGTCCTCTTCGGCAGCACAAGGTTTCCAGGGAGACGTGCAGCCAGCCTGGTTTTCATGGAAATGTTAAATATCCAGCTCTGAACAGCCTCAGACACCCCTGGCCTGGAAAGACCTGCAGAGGCAGAGCATCCTGCTTGTGCCGTGTTTTCATATGGATGCAAGCTTGGCTTTTAACCACAGTGTCCTAATGGAGATTAAACAACTCCACAAACAGCTGCTCTGTGGTGATATCAAGTGGGGACTGGATGAATTTAACAGTTTAGATGGAACTGGGGAAGGTCTGCTAATGCACTTGAACAACAAAGGTGCACAGATGGCAACTCAAATGCTTAGGGAACTTCTTAAGAAAAATCCAGCTGAGCCTTATAAACAAATGTCCTTTGTAAAACCAGCATCTGAGGAGCGAGGGAGAGAGACTCTGTCTGAACCACTTTAATTAAAATATTAATTTTTTTGCCACCAGGGACCTGCCTGAAGCGCAAGATGTTTAAATTATCAGTATGGTTGCAACAACCACATGGCTGTAGGGAGTAAAAAGGGAAGGCAAGATTTGCACGTGTCCCATCAGTGCTTGTTAAGTAAAGGGCAATTGAAAAAAAAAAAAAAAGAGAGAGAAAGAAAAGAAACCAGCTTTATACAATTCTTTCCTGCTCATTTTAGTGTGGGCAGGGGTGTTTTGTGTGGGCAAGCACCTTGTATGCATTCACAGAGGCCTTTGAAGCTGCCCAAACACAAAACATGAGGCTGAGTTTGCCTCGCCTGACACGCACACGGGTAAGGGCAGGGGAAGGCAGCAGCTTAGCTGATGGCTTTGAACTCATGCATATTCTTTCCAATTATTTAAACGGCCTGGCCAGATAAACATCAGCACCCAGGGATCGACGTTAATATTCACCAGAACAAATGTTCCATGTTTTCAGCCCATAACTTATTCAAACCAGTTGGTGGGGAGCAGGGCTGCTGAACTCGGGTTGCCTTCGAACCCAAAATCTGCCGGGGAAGGGACTGGGCTGAGCCCATCGCCTGTCCAGGTGCTCTGAGCGGACTCTGCCCCTCTCAGGGGAGAGCTCACCTGCAGAGCTGCCTCCAGCCTGGGGGTCCCAGCTCAGGAAGGACCTGGAGCTGCTGGAGGGACTCCAGAGGAAGCACCAAGTTGATCAGAGGGCTGGAGCAGCTCTGGTATCGGGAAAGGCTGAGAGAATTGGGATCGTTCAGCCTGGAGTGGGAAATCTCTGAGGTGACCTAATTGTGGCTTTCCAGTACCTGAAGGAGCCAACAAAAACATGGAGAGAGAATATTTACAAGGGCCTGGAGTGAGAGGACAAGGGGGAATGGCTTCATACTTCCAGAGAGTAGGTTTACAGAAGATAATGGGAAGGAATTGCTGTGTGTGAGGGTGGGGAGGCCCTGGCCCAGGGTGCCCAGAGCAGCTGTGGCTGCCCCTGGATCCCTGGCAGTGTCCAAGGCCAGGCTGGACAGGGCTTGGAGAACCCTGGGATAGGGGAAGGTATCCTTGCCTGTGGCAGGGGGGTGGAATGTGACGGGCTTTGAAGATCCCTCCCAGCCCAAACCACTCCATGATTCTATGATCTATCAACAAGGAAAACTGCTGGGTTTAAGTGATGTTGTGTTTGAAAGGCCTGAGAGGGTGCTCCAGCATCAGAGGAGCTGCTCTCCTGCAAGATCTCACCAGCCAGGGACAAGGGGTTTATGTTTTGTAGGGGAATCAAGCAGGCTGCATCCTCAGCAAGCTCCCATCCCTGCTCCCCTCCTGGGGTGAATCAATCCATCTCCACCTGGAGCCCGTGTTTCAAAACCAGGTCCCCATTAATGCTGGGACAATGCTGCTGTGCCTCCTGTCAACCTGGATGAGTCCCTCCTTGGGCTGTGAACGGATCTAAGGGCAGACAGGCCCTTCAAGGGCTTCTGCAGCTCTTGCTGCCCACAGCAGGACAAAGGAGTGCCTGAGGCACTGATGAGTAAAGGCTAATTAAACACAACTCATATTCTGGTCTGTGGCTCAGCAGGACACCCAGACATGATCTCCACCCCCAGGTGTACCATCGGATGGAATTAGCAACTTTCTCATTGAGAGTTCATGCCAGGAGATGGTGCCCTGGGGCAGGGGTGAAGGGCACACATTCCAGGGTGATGTCCAGGGGCTCAGGCTGAGCCAAGCCCCACAATAAACCACCAAACCACCTCCTCTGGTCACTTGATGGCTGTGTCAGATGTGGTGCACATTTGGTGGCATCAGATGGAGGGAGGAGAAGGGGGAAGGTGGGTCCTGCAGACCATCAAGAGGAAGGGTTACCAGAGTTACATTGTTCTTTATGTGCTGGTTTTACTGACCTATGCAAACTCAACCAGCGAGGAAACAACAAGAACAGACTGAAATCATGGAGCCATGGAATTGTCGGGTTGGAAAGGACACTTAAAGGGTATCCAGTCCAGCCCTCCTGCAAGGACACCTTCAATACACTGAGAGTCACTTTAAAACCTGATTTTGCTATACTGTGAAATTATACAAGCCATTGGCAGGGATGTGTACTGATGTTTCTAAAGCCATGTGACATACGTGGGACTGGGGCCAGTGGTTTGAATTTTCATGGGTTAAGGGGTCTGTGTTTTCACTGCTTAACCACAGCCGGCCACATGTGGACAGTAGGGACATCCTTGTCTTCTTTGGAGGCACAACAAAATCATTCACATGCTGGAAGATGGAGGAGTTATGCCACAACAATAAAAATTACTGTATCTGCTGTGCCAGTCAGCTTCCTCTCAAAACCAAACCCTGCCATGTGCTTGATACACTGGCATTCAATTTAAAAAGTATTTCTCATTTCTTTTTTTGAAGCGGGACAGAAATTGCTGTCGTGTCAGGGACAGTCAGGTGATTTTTCACTGTGCTAAGCAAAATAATCTCACTTCACAAACAGCCATCGAGGCCTTACACCAGATGCTGTCCTGTTACCTGGAAATCAGCTCGACAAAAGGACTCCAGTTTCTCAGCAGCCATTGGAGTGATGTACTGGGCCCTCCTTTAAGGCGGCTATTTAGATTGGAGGCATTTCATAGGATAGGTGGAGACTTCTTTTAAGAAAAAAAAAGGGAATTATATATTGAGGCTCAGCTTTTTCATGCTTACATGCTAACGTATCAAATGCAGCATAATGGCCAAGAGCTGTGAACCTTGGCCCAAGCCAGGGCTTCCTGAGGCCCACAGAGGAGAGACCACTCACACCAACAGGACCTGGGGCTCTGCAAGCACCCGAGAACAGCTCAGAGCACAAACAACTGAGAGCAAAACTTTTCAGAAATCCATTAAAGGAAAGGCTGGTGCCAAATCAATAAAAACTGCACGACAGATTAGATGATGCATGAAACAGGAAAGAGTGAGTTGTGTTTTTGCCTTTCCTACACTCACTCTTGGCACATCTCACCTGCCCCCCGTGGACTGGGAAGAGATCAGGTGGATTTGTGGGTACAAAAAATGTTACCCCTAAGAACTGGACTCAGTGGTTTCAGCACAGATTTTTCTCTTCAACTGCATATAATAACAAAGAGATCATTTCAGTTTCTTTACACGCCAAGCTACCTCAGAAGGTAATTCACAGGCTACTTAGTGCAAATCATTTCTGACAATAGTCAGAATTCCAATTCCATGGCAATTCTAACCTGCCATTTACAGGTTATCCAGTATGAACCAAATATCAAGCTCCTACTCTCTGAAGTCACGAATTTTATACTTGGAAAAGGCTTTGCAGGTTTTAGGAACACGCAGTCGTTGGCCTCATCTTATTTGCCAGACATTCTTAGAAAAGAAGAAGCTGTATATAATATTTTGCTGTCTAATTATGAGGTCCATTTTAGTGCTCTGTCTGTTGAGCTCATACACCGATGCTTGTATTGTAGTAAAAGCTGAAAAGTGCCTTTACAGTGCATTCTCTAGTGAAGCAGAGCGATGCACTGGTCAAGCTACTCTGAACAACAGATGTGTCCTCCCCCTCAGGCCACCAGTCCCCATTTTCTCCTTATCTGTGGTTCCCTTGCAGTCACTCTCCTTATTCTGGGGTTTCCTGAGGTGCTGAGAAGCCCCTCCAAGCTTTTGTCTTAGGAAGAAGGGTCCAAGCACAAAGGTATATCACATACTCATGGTATCATAGAATTATTTGAGTTGGAAGGGACATTAAAGCTCATTCAGTCCCACTCCCCTGCCATGGGCAGGGACACCTCCCACTGTCCCAGGCTGCTCCAAGCCCCAGTGTCCAGCCTGGCCTTGGGCACTGCCAGGGATCCAGGGGCAGCCACAGCTGCTCTGGGCACCCTGGGCCAGGGCCTCCCCACCCTCACACACAGCAATTCCTTCCCAAGATCCCAGCCAGCCCTGCCCTCTGGCACTGGGAAGCCACTCCCTGTGTCCTGTCCCTCCATGCCTTGTCCCCAGTCCCTGTGCAGCTCTCCTGGAGCCCCTTTAGGCCCTGCCAGGGGCTCGGAGCTCTCCCTGGAGCCTTCTCTTGTGCAGGTGAGCAGCCCCAGCTCTCCCAGGCTGCCCCCAGAGCAGAGGGGCTCCAGCCCTTACGAAGGGTCTGTATTTACTGGGATTTTTCACTGGAGCGCATCGGGTGCAATTCCCAGCTGTGTTTCACAGAGAGCTGCCACCATCCAAGGACATTCAAGAGCCTCACACATCCAGGACAGGTTTCCAGGAAAACAAGTGAACTCCAGAGATGCAGCAATGGAAACAACCACCCGGTTCTGGATTTGGCAGATGGGCAAGGGCTTATGTTAGGAAACAGGGCGGAGGCACGAGGGGCTGATGCCACCCAACAGGGAGCCAGGGCTGCCATTTCTCTGGGAGGATGGGGATTGTTTGCTCTGGTTGCTTTCCAAAGTCATTCCCATGACTCGGAGGTGGGGGTATTTCAAGGAAGCACTCGAGATGCTCATCCAACCTTGTTTTGAAACATGGCTCAGCAAAACGACTCCCTGTTTCACACGGGAAGGCTGCTCAGTGCGTGGCAGGGGAAAGTGCTGGAGGCTGAGCAGAGACCATCGGGCATCTGGGGCCACCAAAGACCAGCAGGATTTTCCAACATCCTCCACAAGGCGCTGGAAGGAAAAATATGAAAATTCTTTGGGGTGCAGTATGACATGATTAAAATAAAAAATAAAACAAATCCCTAATTAACTGTGCTATGAAAGGTCCATCCCCTTCTCTGGAGGAAGGATCAACATCTTCTAGGATGGATGCTTGCTAATAAATCAAGCGGGCTTTGTTCATCTGCCAGCTCTCCCACAGGCTGGCTGGGTGGTCTTCCTGTGAGTTAAATCCCTTTAACCTAAGTATCTCTATCTGCAAGATGGGTAGGAAAAATACATATTTCCTATATATTCCCTTCTCCCCTTTAATGTCAAACTCCAAAAGAAATGTAAAACAATTAAGAAATCTGAGGGGTGGCTGCTATTTTTTGCATAGCAAAAGCCAAAACTCCTGGGTGAGGAGTCCTTTCAGCCTTCATTACTACAGAGATTTTTTTTTAATATAGAGGGGATCCAAGAGGGAAGATGGGTAAAAACTGCCAGATCCTGAATGTGACTGCTTCTAAACAGGATGATTTGAGCAGTACTCGCCCATCAGCAGACTGGTAATCTCCTGCCCAGACAGGTTGTTAGGAGCTGTCTGGAAACATCGAATCCTACCTTGGGTATGGCGGGCACAGGAACACCATGACCTGCAGTGGACAGCCAGGCTTCAGGCTGCTTATTAAACCCACTCAAGCTTCCCAGTGATCACTAAGCCAGGGCTCACTCCATCTCCTTATTACTGTATAGTTTTACCTGATCCTGGGTTTTAGCTAATTGCTTTTTACCTTGAATTACCTGGAGAAGGTTTTTATGTAACAGTTCTTGCTGAGGTGAAAAACATGAGAGAACAGAATGTGGGCCCTGCAGGTTGGTACTTCGGCGGCTCTGGCAATAGTGGGGTCAGGAACATTGTAAAAAAAGGGAAATCTGAACATCCATGGTGTCCGCTGAGTCAAAGAGCTGTGGCTTAAACCACAGAGGAAACCATCCAGAGGAAATTGGATTTGTTTATTAAAGTAGCCAGTCTAGACATAATTTTGCCACCTTGCGCCTTTATATTCTCCTGGTCGTTGTGTTCTTTCATCAGTCCCACAATTTCCCAATGCAAAACTGCAAGGTGTTAGCAAACAGTGGGAACAGCAAAAACACTTCACTGCTATTGTGGAACCGTAGGTATAATGTATCTATTTGCTGAATTACAGAAAATTCCTTTCCTCCTGCAGCTGAGTGTCGGCAAAATTGGACACTTAATTCTGAAAGAATTAATTTCTCTCAGAGAAAGTAACAGCAATTACTTCAATGTCATGGCAACACACACCCGCACTGTGATGCTCTCACCATCTCCTCACTGCAGCCCTCCCTTGGAGGAAAAAAAAAAAGGAAAAAACCAAAATCATCATTTTGGCAGCAGTTTAGCACTGAGGTGTCCTGGGGAAGCAGTACCTGCGGTACCAGGTCTGCTGGGCTTGAGGGAGCATCTCCAGTGAGCATCATTTTGGGCACCCTCCAGGCAGCTGCCGCTGCTCTGCTGTGGGCAGGAGGCTGACAGCACCTCCCTGTCTGCTGTTAAAATCCTCCCCAGAGCATGCACAGAGCTTTTCAGACAAGCAGCCTCTGAAACAGCACAGGGCCAGCGTTTCGTGCATCTCAGCAGCCACCTCACAGGGCTCCGAGGGCTTTGCTGGGCGGTGCGGGGGGGACCAGGGTGGGTGTGGGGGCCCAGGCTTTTGGCTTCGCCATGTGAGGGTAAATGTAAATCATCTTGCTCTCCAAGCTAATGGGAATAAAATCCTTACAGGCTGTAAATTACACTGAGTCCCTCTAGGATCTACAGCTCACCCTCCCAAAAATCAGCTCTCTTGCCTTCGGCCACGGCTCAGTCAAACACATGGGTGGGGTGCGGGCGGATTCCCAATGATATCATGGAAGGATGTGGGTTTGCCTGCGAATTCCTGTGTCTTCTCCTGAGCTAATTTCACTCTTTGTTTACTCTTATCAGGACTTCTGCAGCCAAGAATTAATTAGCAGCACTGCCTTAGTACATTGGGGTCCTACCAGTTCAAGTCATTGTATGCACACAAAGCCAAGAGGATTTGCACAGCCTAAAACAATTTTTTTAAAGGAAGTCACTACTAAGCAGTATCACTGGTTGAAAAATCAGCTAATTATACCAGCAAAAATAAACTCTGTACGAGAGACCAACTCTCCAGTTTCACCATATATAAAGCAAGCAATGCTAGTGGTTTGGAAGAAGATGCTTTTGTAAGGACTTTGACTTTCTTTTTTTTGGTAGCTGAAGAGCTTTCTGACTGCCCTCCACCATGCCAGGTACCTGGGTAGGTCAGGCCAGAGAGTCTCACTTAATGCATTGCCCGAGGCTGTGCATTTTCGCTTTTGTTCTGTTTTTTGTTTGTTTGCCTGGGGTTTTCTTTTGTTTGTTTTTGATGCTTTGTTTTGTTTTGTTTTGTTTTTTGTTTTGTTTTGTTTTGTTTTGTTTTGTTCTGTTCTGGGTTTTTTGTTTGGTTGGTTTTTAAAATTATTATTATTATTATTATTTTGTTTTTAAGAAGGATAAAAAGTGTCCAAACAGAGTGATACCTTGTCACACAGCACTAATTCAGTTACTTGAAGGGAGACACACAGAGGTTATTGGCTTCCTCTAGTTACAAAAGTAAATACATCGCATGTAGATTAAGTGCTGGGTGATGAAGGCAACGTTCTACAATATCCCCCAGCAGACGCTTACATTTCCGAGATAAGATAAAAGGCCGAAAAGGCTGATGAACTACAGGCTTTCACATGACAATACTACTACTACTACCACTACTACAAATATCACCCAGCCATACTTGCTAAAATAAACACTTATATGCACAGATAATCCCCACGCTTCCATGTACAAACCAGGGGGTGGTGGAGAGCTGCTAGAAAAAGCTGTGCCAGAGAATTTGTACCTGCAGGCAGGAGCTCTTCTCTGGCATCACTCCAAACTATTGACAGGGGCTGGGACACATTGGGAAGTGGGAACAAATTCAGGCTGCACATCCCAAAACAAACAACCAGCAAGAACAATGAGAAATAAAGGGCCACGGAGATGCTGCCAGGCCTGGAGCCCCTCTGCTCTGGAGGCAGCCTGGGAGAGCTGGGGCTACTCACCTGCACAAGAGAAGGCTCCAGGGAGAGCTCCGAGCCCCTGGCAGGGCCTAAAGGGGCTCCAGGAGAGCTGCACAGGGACTGGGGACAAGGCATGGAGGGACAGGACAGGGGGAATGGCTTCCCAGTGCCAGAGGGCAGGGCTGGATGGGATCTTGGGAAGGAATTGCTGTGTGTGAGGGTGGGGAGGCCCTCCATCTATCCCAGAGCAGCTGTGGTTGCCCCAACCCTGGCAGTGCCCAAGGCTGGACAGGGCTTGGAGCAGCCTGGGACAGTGGGAGGTGTCCCTGCCCGTGGCAGGAGGTGGAACTGGATGAGCTTTAAGTTCCAACCCAAACTATTCTGTGATTCTATGCAATTTCTTTTTTTTTTACTATTTGTTTTAGGCAGAAGAAAAGCTTTAGTAAATATTTTCACACCAAAATTTTCGTGCCGATGAGAGCATCAGACCAAGATAATAGGAGTCTCATTTCCTCTTAGGAAACTAAATGAGAAATGAGGCTTGGGAAGAAGCTTGTGAAGTCAGCTACTTTGTCACCGAGCTCCCTGGGGGATTGCCCACAGGAAACAAGGGTTCAGGGGTCCTTTTCTTCAGGGACAGTGTGCTAGGAAACTCTTCTGGGGTAAAAACTCCCTCCCAGTGAGCTCCAACCTCCACTAATTTTCTTCTTCAGGCAAAGGCCATATTCCATGTGTGGTAGATAGACATGTTTACCCATAAAGATGTTTCTGAGCTACAAAAGGTATTTATTTGTTTTACTGAAGTGTAGGAAGGTGGTAGTCATTTGCCAGACAAAATCACCTCCAGAATCCAAAACATTGTACTGTGGGAGACCAGAAGCCAGTCAAGTAACTTATTCAAGTGCTCTATGTGATAATTTGAGGTCCAGACTCATTTGGGTGGAAAGAAACCTTAATATCATCTAGTTCTGACCCAGTGCCATGGGCTGGGACACTTTCCTCTAGACCAGGTTTCTCAAAGCCATGTTTCTGCTCAATCAAAACTATGGATATTGTTTCATTTGAATATTTCACAACACTTATACTCTGTTCTTCTGCCTGGGGTGGGAAGGCAGCACCATGGCCTTGAGACAAAAGAGTACAGCCCCTGGAGCCTGAGAGGAGTAGCTGTAAGTGCTTACACAAAAAGGGTTCACCAGGTAGCTCGGAATGAAAAAACAGGGAGGAGCATACCCAAATCATGTGCATACAAATCTTGGAATAAAGATAAGCCAGACCAACCATCTGGATACATATATGTCATACAATAGTACATGCAATTTGGGTTTTGCTCTTAAATCCTCCTCTCCCCCCAAAAAAGAAAATGAAGTTAACTCTAAACATGTTTCTTTTTCTACTGAAAACATCTAAATTGGAAAGTCCTTGAGCAAGCTGTTCCTTTTCTATTCCAAATCTTAAAGCAAATAAAACCATCAATGTCCCCCAAAAGTTAACAATTGAATTCTGCCACGGAAATGCAAGGAGACAGGTCACTTTTCAATACTAGGTATTTATTTGCTTGCATTAAGTGTTCTTAGTAGACAAGTGAAAGAAAATACCTCAATTTTTGCCTTTCACAATGTCACTTCTAAGAATCATTTTTTTCAGTTCCAGGAAAGATCAATCACATTATTGCTGGCAGTAAGTAGCACTCCCACAAGCTGTTAAATTCTTTACCTGCAGCCGAGTGGCTCTTGAATAGCTGAAAAACCCTGTTTCCTGCCTTTTGAAGATATGAAAGAGACTCAAAAGGATTATGAAATCATTGTAGCAGATAACCCTCAGACAGCAGCATCATCAAAAGGCAAGGATAAACAACAAAATCCATCCAGCATCTAACTGTGTAACGTCAATAAGATCCAACTGGAGAAGAACAGCCTTCAGCAAAGCCAGGGTCTACAAGGAGTATTCTTGGCGAGTGTAAGGAAAGGATATATCATGATTGACAGTAGTAGTATATATATATTTATATATATATGTGTGTGTGTGTCTTTAATAGCACACGACGCTTCAGAGGAAAGAAACCACAGATCTGGGGTAAAAATTAACTAAAGCGTCAGCGTGATACAGAGGTTTATATCCCAATTTAAAATAAAAATATCCTGCAGTCTAGACTGGGAATCTCTGGCCAAAAAGCTCCTGGGGTCACCCTGTCCAGAAGAAACAAACTCACCCACAAGGAAGAGCAGAAAGAGTCTGTTTGTTGTGCATATCCTACAACCACATATGACCACCTGAAAAGATTTTTGATTGGTTACTCTTTCATTAAAGGCCTTAAGTCCAAGTCCTGCACACAAGGTATGCACTGGGACTGAAATTGGGCTGCAGGCAGGTGTCTCCCCTCTTTCTTCCCTGGACTTTCTCCCCAAAATCTCTCCCCTTTGTTGTTCACTTCCCTCATGGCTGTCCCACGATCACCCATCTCCCAGCGAGGTCACCATGAGGAAAACAAGGTGCTCGTGGTTGTTGCACAGACCAAACCCAGCTGTCCAGGCAGGGACACCTCTGCTTTCAAAGGTGTTCTAGCCACAACAAAAGTTGTGAGTGCTTTCAAGCTCTCCCCGATATCAGTAAAAATTGAGGAGGCTCTACGTCCCACAGGAGCAAGTCTTGTCTTCCAGGCATGTTAAATGTACTTTAGGTTATTTTGGCATCTCATTGTAAACAATCCCACTGGACACTTGCTTTGACTGTGTATACTGGGTTTGCACAGCATTCCACAAAGTATGGGACTACAGCATGAGCACTGGATAACTCAGTCCTCTGCTTCTGCCTTCATCTCACCCATAATGTTAGAAATTTCACAAGAAAATCATAATTGGTGTTATTTATGATCTATCTGTGTTAGCACCCTCACAGTACTGGAGGATTTCTTCTTCCTCAAGAAGCAGCAGTTCCTGCTCCATGCATGGCTCAGCATCCAGGTGGGTGGGCATGACAAGAGAGGGAAGTGAAAAGGAGATGGTCACTTGGTCAGACTTGAGGTTTGACTGGCAGGGCTAATGACTATCAGCGAAAATGTCATCCCAGTAGTGTGAACTTTGACAACACAGACAGGTCTTCCTGCTCTTCTAGCTTGTGAGAGGGATTTGGACTACTCACGCAGAAGAGTTTAGAAATCAGTGCCAGATGTATTTCCTGAGCAAGGAGTGTCTGGGTGCCACGGCACAGTTCTGCTGCTAACTCCTCTGAGCAGAGAAAACACCAATTTCTGCCCTAACCAACTTCACCTGAAAGGCTAAATCTGCTGAAAAAGTATTAATTAAGAACTATTCCCCTGGAGCCAGACTAGATTAGTGCCTGCCCCAATGACCAAACCAAAAAAAAGGCAGAGCAGGCACTCTGCAAACTCTCTATGAGCAGAGCTACTCAGGGCAGTGAAATACATGATGGCAAACAGTAAATTTTCAAATGCCCTTTGATCACAGTCCAGATGCTGCTCTGTCTGTGTCATTCACATCACTCCATGACCCAGCTCTGGATGAGTGAAGCTGGGCAAAGGACAGGCTGTGCTTGAGTTCCCAGAGGATGAACCATGCACCAGCAGGTAACAGCAAGCCAAAAATTTGAGATTAACATTCTGATGGCTCATATTTTGTCCGTCATCACTGACAGAGGACTTGTAGAAAGATGTCTCACCTGCAGTGACAAATGAGCTCATGCTTTGAAGCTAACAGCTTCGCTTGAATTGCTCTCATTATTCTATACCTTAGACTGCCAATGCTGTATGTACATCTTCTTTTGAGCCAAACCTACCAGAATGACTGGGTTTTATATTATATCACAAAGGGGCAGGATGAGATAATGATACATGTCCCCACTACATGCCATTTTCCACAAGGCCTAGAAGGGATCATCATATTTTATTTTATGATCAACGGGTCATTCATCTATATCTGCTTTGAAGCCACGATAGACTTTTTGCCAATCACTAATAGAAACTAAATAAACACAGCCAAACAGTGTCATCTATCTGTGTGGTGAGTAATTGTGAGGGGTTCCTCTTTAAATAGATGCTTAAGTAAATATAGAAATATCATTTTACAAAGGCTGGCTCAAGAAGAGATGTTGGGGAACTGCAAAGAAGGGACACCTCTCTTAGGTATGTACATATAGAAGTGCAAACGTGGTCCCATACCATTATCAAGCACATACCAAAAGAATTTAATTTGGCTTTTATTGCCCCCTGTGTGCGTTCTTCAGTGTACCATACTCATGATGGAAAAGCACCTTTCTAGTTCCAAAGGCTCATTCACAAAAATGACCTTTTTATTGAATGTTTTCATTCTAGTGGGCATCACTTAATTTCCTAAGGAGGCTGTTGGGGGCCTATTTCATATATAAGGGTTTGTGCCAGGGTTATAACGCATGTGATGACTGGTTATAATGCAGATGTTTGATCTTTCTAGACCCTGTTTCTGTCTCCCTCTCTGTCTGTGTTTATTAATGACCCTGCAGCTCTGAGCCCGAAGCACTGGGTGTTCTGGCTGACGCAAGTTATTTTTCTCTCAAGGGCAATCCTCCCTCTTGTGTCCTTGGGGCACAGTATTCACCCTCACCTCTACACCTGCCGTGTCAGGCTGTGCCCTGAGTCGAGAGGTGTAGGTTTCTCAGTGCCATATGGAGCTCCCTGCTACCTGCAGCACAGTAATTTAAATATTAAGGATGCGTTGGTTTGGAAAGTTCAGCTTTAGGTGAGCAAAACTCAATTAACTGCAGGCAAAGGGAAGTAGAAATCAGGAAGAGGAAGCAATGGGGAATCATAAAGGGTTTCAAAAGCTTTTGTAATCATCTGCAGATCAGACACGGGGCTGGGGACTCCCATTGATGCCTGCCAGCACTAAACCACGATGGCTCGACGGCCACCTGAGTGGGACTGAAAGATTTATCTCCAGACGAATAATGGAGATGGTGGTAGAGAGGGAACGGGCAGACATGAGAGACAGTAGGGCACAGGAAATTTCTTCCAGGCAGGAAACTTTGGCTCCCAAATCTGCAGAAAGAAGGAAACAGGTCTCCTAGGGTTTTCTGGAATTTGAGCATTGACTGCCATTGTATTTCTGCTGTTCTTCCTCACCTCCCCTTCACAGCTCAGTCCCTTCCACCTCCACAAGTCACTCCTCTATTCCTATCAACAAAACTCTGGAATCAGAAAGGAAGAATAATGCAGACCTTTTGCAATACCTCTGCCACTGCAAGAAAATGAGCTGCTGGGAGTCAAGGAGTCAGGATTCCTGGGACTTGCACCCAGAGAGAGGGAGATGGCAATAGGACACAGGCCTTTGCAAGAGGACATCCTAATTTCTTCAGCTCCCAGGGACTCAGAGCTGGGAAGGATTACGTGGTGAAGCGGCACACAGTTCTTTCTGTTCTATCAAATGGGGTCATGCACTCACTCTTTTAGGGAAATGGCTGCTTTGTGACTGCCTGCAGACACTCAGTGGCAGCTGTGGCCAGGAATATGGGCTGAGCACAGCCCAGACTGTGGGCAGCAGGGCAGGGGGGATTCTGCCCCTGTGCCCCGTTCAGCTGAGAGCCCACCTGCAGAGCGGCCCCCAGCCCTGGGCTCCAACAGCACAAGGACGTGGAGCTGCTGGAGCCACTCCAGAGGAGGCCACGGAGATGCTGCCAGGGCTGGAGCCCCTCTGCTCTGGAGGCAGCCTGGGAGAGCTGGGGCTGCTCACCTGCACAAGAGAAGGCTCCAGGGAGAGCTCCGAGCCCCTGGCAGGGCCTAAAGGGGCTCCAGGAGAGCTGCACAGGGACTGGGGACAAGGCATGGAGGGACAGGACACAGGGAATGGCTTCCCAGTGCCAGAGGGCAGGGCTGGCTGGGATCTTGGGAAGGAATTGCTGTGTGTGAGGGTGGGGAGGCCCTGGCCCAGGGTGCCCAGAGCAGCTGTGGCTGCCCCTGGATCCCTGGCAGTGTCCAAGGCCAGGTTGGACAGGGTTTGGAGCATCCTAGTCTGGTGAAAGATGTCCCAACACACAGTAGGGGGTGGAATGTGATAATTTTCAAGGTCCATGGCAGGGGGTGGAATGGGATGATCTTCAAGGTCCTTTCCAACCAAAACCATTCTGACTCCATGAAAACAGCTGCTCCCAGCTGGGCAGTGGCACCATCTCCCCTGTGCAGCTGCAGACCTCCCAGGGTGCAGTTGTTTGTTGGGTCCCAAAGCAGAGATCCCCAAAACAAACCTGTCTGAGCTGCAGTGCATCCCTCACCCATCCTTACCCCGTGTCCCAGCTGGACCACCCAGCTCCCTGGGCATCTCCTGGCGATGAGCAGGGTCCCGGCACGGGTGTTTCACCCACACTGCAATGCAGGTCCGGGAGAAGGAACTGCACTCTTCAGGGATTTTTCTCCTCTCAGAGACCCTTAGGAGATACTAAACAATATTAGACCAGAAATATAGCTTTCTTCAATCAAAATTTGTGTGAGGTGAATGCCATCTAATGCATAGTCCAGCCAGGCAGGTGCCAATAGTGAAATGAATGTTTTCAATCAGTGTCAAATGGTGTATGAGGCATTGAGTTTTCCCTACCCAGACTGCTGAGCAGAGATGAAGTGCCTTGGCAGATGCTGGAACAGAAATCCACACTGCCCTCAGGGCCGCCTATAATGGCATGGGATTTCTGTACGTTACAGCATTCCTTTAACACCATGTCATCTAATGGAAGACTTTCTTCTCTTTTTTGGGGGGTAGGGAGATAGAAATTAGGTTCGTTATATGGTTTCCTCCCTCTTAGCTGTTTCTTGGTTTAGTTTTCAGATAGAGCATGGGTTATGTGTTAACTGTGGATAAAAAAAATTAGTTCTGCCTTGCAGTAGGTGCCCTTTGGAGTCTGGGAGGGGAGTAACTGCACCTTCTGTCTGCCAGGAGCTGATCTGCCCTGGGGTAATAACACAGAGAGGTAATAACCTGCTGGCAAGCACAGCCATAGCTGGGTAAACTGAGGCATGGGGGTGGCCCTGGTGAAAAAGGGTGTTGTGGAACGGAGTGGGCACTGGATGTGGCAGTGTGGAGGTGGCAGCGGGTGGGGCTGCAGAGGGTGAAGGGTGGCAGGAAGAGGAGGACAGAGAGGAAGAAGTGGCAGGGAATCCCCAGCCCCAGGGGTCCCACCAAGGCTGAGACTGGCATGGTCTGAGCAGGGCAGCACCACAGGCTGAGGAGTTATTGTGTGTTCTGTACTGTCCCCTGTGCTGGCACTGCTGAGGCACCTCCAGTGCTGGGGACAGCTCTGGGCCCCTCAGGACAGGAGAGACACGGAGGGGCTGGAGCGTGTCCAGGGAAGGGAACGGAGCTAGGGAAGGGTCTGGAGCCCCAGGAGGGGCTGAGGGAGCTGGGAAAGGGGCTCAGCCTGGAGCAAAGGAGGCTCAGGGGGGACCTTGTGGCTCTGCACAACTCCCTGCCAGGAGGGGCAGTGAGGGGGGGTCGGGCTCTGCTCCCAGGGAACGGGGACAGGAGGAGAGGGAACGGCCTCAGGCTGGGCCAGGGAGGTTCAGGTTGGACATTGGAGAAAATTTCTTCACTGAAAAGATTGTCCAGCCCTGGCAGAGCTGCCCAGGGCAGTGTTGGAGTCCCCATCCCTGGAGGAATTTAAAAGCTGTGTGGATGTGGCACTTGGGGACATGGGTCAGTGGTGGCCTGGGCAGTGCTGGGGCAATAGTTGGACTCAATGACCTTGGAGGTCTCTTGCAACCTAAACAATTTTGTGATTATATGCATGTTACCATGTATTTCCCATTGTCCAACTGCAAGATGCTCCAGAGCTGTGGCATGGCTCACATCCTTTATCCCAGGGCTGCATCCCACCCAGTGCTGTGTGAGAGCTCCGATGGGGACAGAGGGTGTGTGTTGCAGCAGGACTCTGTAGGCAGGGAGGTAGCACTTAAAATAGTTCAGGTGTATAGAAAATGAATCCTTTCTTCTGAGACTGTGAGTAGTTTTGTGTTCCCGGTAAGTCAAAGCAATTAAGAGAGCTTTCTGGCTTAACTTAGCCCAATTTACCACATTTTTCTGTAATGAATATATTGCAGAATAGTTTAACTAGTCCGGACCAAAGGCACTTTCAGAGCAGTACCAATTTACCTTGCCTGCTGTTCTGCAGGCTGATGCGAGACAGAGGGAGATGATGCACTGAGCCTCAGTTTGGGGCTGGCCAGAGGGATTGCGATAATGTGCCACGATGTTTCTAGCTGTGACCCAAGAAGCTGAGACCTTGCTGTCTGTCCTTTTTATCATAGGAAGTGCCCAAGGTCAGGTTGGATGGGGCTTGGAGAAACCTGATCTAGTGGATGGTGTCCCTGCCCATGGCAGGGGGTGGGACTGGATGGGCTTTAAAATCCCTTCCAAACCGAACCATCCCAGGATCCTGTGATCTTCCCTACGGACAGAGTGCTGGTGGAGAAGCCCCGAGAGCTCTGAACTCCCACTGACAGGCACCCTTTGGAGGTGAGGCTACTCTTTGTAGGAGTCGGTAAGATCTTGAGAAACACGAGTTGCTGACTTCCTAGCACATCACCATAAACACAGGGAGCTATAGTAATAATAATAATAATACTTAGCACGTAAGGACAATAGCTGTCGCGGCTGTGAATGGGATGGTTCTTCCAAAGCTCTGTTTATGGTGCCTGTGATATCAGAAAGTCTGGCAGGAGGTCTGCTGCTCGGATTTCTTAAGGGTTTTAGGAGGTGGTAATTGTCTCGCTTTTGCTTTAAATACCGTGTTAATTATGGTTTTAAACAATGGCTATAAAGTCATCCTTTAATTCTTTGTGAAGTGCTCTTCCCTGACTCTGTGATTTGGGAGGCAGGTGAGATTTGGAAGGCATTGGTAGGAGGTCACAGTTAAATGCCCTCACTAGGACTAGCAAACAAAAACCTTTTAAATTTTTCTGATTGTAATTGATGCACTTTAATATCTAAGGTCCTTCTCTGAACTTGAAGGCACAGTTAGCGTAGGATCCATTACAGTGAACTCTTCCTCTTTGCTGCAAATCAGTTTTTTTTCTCCATCCCATATGTGGTGTTGGGTGGATTGACTTTTTGTCATTAAATTATGTCAGCAAACCCCCCAAAATCATAAAACTAAAAAAAAAAAGAGTGTCTCCAATACACTTCGTGTATTTCAGACCCAAAGTTACCCTTTATGTCTTTGAAAAAACCCCCCAAAATTAACATATATGAGAAATGCTGAGCCAGGTTCTGCAATCTCTAGAAGAGCCACAGGTACCTCAGTCAGTAGAGCTGTTTTTACCTCGTCATAGAATATGTAATTTTTCCTCTTAAATGAAGAGAACAAGTCTGGGCCTCCTTTGGATTAATCATTGCTATCAGATGGCATGCCTTCTTCCCTCCAGATAAAATGAATGTGCAGGTTTGGGTAATGTGCTTTTGAAAATCCAATCTTTAAATTACACTTCTAATACTTCTTTTTTTCTTCACTTTATGCAATTTGGATTGTGAAATAGGGGAAGTCAGTTCCTGTCCAATCCTACATTTCTTGTTTACCTGAAACTCCCTCACTTGAGATTGAAACAAATTT
The DNA here is from genome assembly GCA_013390045.1 of Picathartes gymnocephalus. NCBI lineage: Eukaryota > Metazoa > Chordata > Aves > Passeriformes > Picathartidae > Picathartes > Picathartes gymnocephalus. Next base: position 218,186 of record WEKY01023706.1, read on the forward strand.
TCTCATCCTGAAGGTAGTGACTATCAGACAGAGTTTGAGTTTTATTTTAGTGCTACTCTCCCATTCTCAAGCAATTTCCATTGCTTGGAAATTTCAGAGAAAAATTCAATTCCCAGCAGGTTGCTTTTCCTGGAACTGAGCCATGTGCAAGACTGTCATGAAAGCATTTCTGTTGGGTTTAATATTGGTAAAAAGTTATTAAAGAATCCCAACCCTACATTTAGACAAATGAGGACTTTTCAATTATCTGTTTTAATACACTGGCTCTACTAATTCATAAATTATCGGGTATGAAGAGCTATTCCTACTGTCTAGACTACCCACCTGAGTAACTCGGGGCAGAAAGACTCGTACAGGTTTAAACCAGCTGGAGCTCATCTGCTGAACACCACCAAAACCTCATTTCACAATTATTATTGACAAAACATCCACCACAACCAGTGGTTAATTACTCCACCTGGATCATTACTGTTGAAAAACGATGCTTCACTTCTCAATTGTGTCCTCCTAGCAGAGCATCTACCATTTCTTTTTTCACCCATGCAGGTATTTCATGACTAAGTCATTACAGATAAAAGACCTTAATTGCCTCAGCTGTCCTGATTTTGAAGTTATCTTTTAATTATTTGCATGCATCTTCTCCTGCACCTCAAAAAGGCATATCACATCTAAGTCCAAAATATTGCAATCTAGAGCTGTAATGCTCCCAGAGAGCTGGAATATAAAGAAGTGACTAATAATTTTGTTATTTTAAGTGATTATTTGTATTGGGTCTGAGGAAAAGAAATCCAAACTGTGTTCCTTGAAGCAGACTGTTGTGCAGTGTAACTGTGATACTCCACATGTAAAAGGTCAGGGCTTCATAAAGTCCTTGATTGCAGATGTCTGATAGTTGGATTATTTTTTTATGTCAAGCTGTAGGTCAGAAAGAAGAACACTGATGCCAAACAACTCAGCATAAACATGAGAATTTTCTTTTTACAACAGGCCAATCCCTGTCTCTGACTGTACAAAATTCCCATTAGTGTCACTGGGAATTTTGCTTGGTAAAGTCTGTGAAAAGCATAGGCTGTTATATTGCCATCTGTGAGGACATGACTAATGTTTGAGGGAGAGAAATCAGCTCCACAGTGCATTTGGCCAGGCCACTGCAATAAATACAGAGAGACACATAAATGATGGTAAGGTTACGACCTATCCCATTAAAAAGGAAGGAACTCCAAAATTACACCCCTACCTGCCAGCAATCGGAAATACAGAAGCTGGACTTTTTCCTCTTGCTTCGCTTGCTACTCTCCCATCCCTTTCACAATTATTTCCTTCTGCCAAAAGGGGTTTGGGGTGGTTTTGTTTGATTTTAGTGAGGGCGTTTTGGGCTCCTCCCGCTGGTAAACTGATCTGCAGGGCACTGGCACCTTAGTCTCCTCTTCTGGGTAAGAGGAAGGGCACATCCCTGCCTTGTGGCTGCATCTGAGTAGCCCATCTCCCAGGAGCTGATAAATCCCCCCTAAAGCCAGAATTCAGGGATTGGCTTGATAACATTAGGACTTTAATGCTGCTTTTAAGTGGTGGACACCCCACCCTACCCCAGAGCTCCTGGGCATTGGTGTTGCAACGTTGTATATGCCAGAGTGCAGGAGGCAGTGGATCCTCATCCTGAGGTCCTAGAATCCTGGAAGCACAGAGTAGTTTGGGTTGGGAGGGATCTTGAAGATCCCGTGGTTCCAATCTCCCTGCCATGGGTAGGTCTGCAGGCAAATGTGGCTGAAACCAGAAAGTCTCAGTCTCCTCCGAGGTGTCAGGAGGAGGAGTCATAGGGTAACACATATCCCTGTTTCTCATGTCAGCCCCAGCTCTTTCCATACATCCCATTGTATGATCCAGAGATCCCCATAGGTAACTGTAGGTAACTACAAATAAAACATTGCCATTCATGCAAAAGTACTTACTTGAAGTAAAGGGGATTGTGATCTACGCTACTGAAACTGAAATTCTGAAAGAGGGATACCAGCTAAACCTGTCCACATGTGCTTATCTTTAAAGTGTTCCAGCAGAGTCACAGAAAAAAAAAGATTCCCTTTTTGAGAGTTTACACACCAAAACAAATCTGAAAACTTACATCACTAAATTGAACATCTGAAACACAGAAGTACAGGTACCATACAAAGGAACAGTTACAACTAAGTTGGTGCATTAACATCACAAATTTTATACTAACGTTGAGTCAGACTCTGCTAGATCAGAGCTAGGTGCAGGCAAATATCAAAGGCACTGGGATCTCTGGGTTGGACTGGTGGAGGAAGAATCCAGCATTTTCCTCAGCATAGCATGTCCCACCTAAAGGGATTTTCAAGCTTTCCTTTATCTGTAAAATCAAATATTGCAGCTGTCTCCATTCCTCTCCTCTACATCTCCCCTCCAACAGCCCTGTGTCTCCTCTGCCTGGCCTGTGGCTCCCAAATGACACCGTGTTCTCCTGCCCAGCCCCACCATCATCCCCTCCCAGACTGTCTGACCTAAATCCCTCTCACCTCCTGGTCATAAATCCCACTGGTGACATTCATCAGGAGCTGGGCTGACCCTTGGCCCCACTGGTGACACAGCACTGCTGCCACGGGTTATTTGAGGGACAGAGGTGTGGCAGCTCTGTGGACACTGAGTATGTCAGTGAGTGACCACCAGAGAGGCCATGGAGGGCAAGCACTGCTCCTGTGGCCCACCTCGTCATGGTCACGGGACACCAAATCCTTTTTGCCAGCAGCACTTTCCCTCTGGCAGCAGCCCACATTTGTTCTTCCTTTCCCTGCAGCACACACTGGGTCCTGATCCCTGCACCATCTACATTCTTCTTTGGTAGCTGTAGTTACACCAGCATCTTACACTGCAAACAGCAAATTCTCCTACTAAAACTAGGGAGACATATAGTTTTAATATGTACTTATGTATATAATTTCCTTTATGTTGGCATAAGGGAGACTGCCCTGTGTTTAACCCCTCTCTGGGTACCAAACCTAAACACTACAACATCCGTGTGGCCAGCTCAAAAAGCTAACAATATTTCAGCCAGCAAAGCTCATAGTCAGGGTCAGGCATGTGTGAGTGCCCTGATGAATCAAAGTATTCCCATGTGAGAATGAGCTCCCCAGGGACAGCACTGGTGCCTGTCACAGCTACTGGTGGACACTTGATTTAGATGAACCAACCCCCAGGGCTTTAGAGATGAATGGTTTTCCCCATGGCTGGTAGGCACAGGCAAGGGTACCTCTCACCAGGGTTTTTTCTCATTTTTCTCACTGAATGGTGTGGGCTGGAAGGGACCTTAAAACTTACCTCATTCCAACCCTTTCTTTCATGAGCAGGGACACCTTCCACAACACCAGGCTGCTCCAAGCCCCAGTGTCCAGCCTGGCCTTGGGCACTGCCAGGGATCCAGGGGCAGCCACAGCTGCTCTGGGCACCCTGGGCCAGGGCCTCCCCACCCTCACTGACAGCAATTCCTTCCCAAGAGCCCACCCAGCCCTGCCCTCTGGCACTGGGAAGCCATTCCCTCTGTCCTGTCCCTCCATGCCTTGTCCCCAGTCCCTGTGCAGCTCTCCTGGAGCCCCTTTAGGCCCTGCCAGGGGCTCGGAGCTCTCCCTGGAGCCTTCTCTTGTGCAGGTGAGCAGCCCCAGCTCTCCCAGGCTGCCTCCAGAGCAGAGGGGCTCCAGCCCTGGCAGCATCTCCGTGGCCTCCTCCGGATTCACTCCAGCAGGCCCATGTCCCTTTGCTGCTGGAGCCCAAAGGTGGGTGCACTGAATTTCTCCTTGTACCCACTTTTACTGAATCCTTTTCCAACAGACCAGCCTTGGCATGGTTGCCAGTAGCCAGGAGCACCAGCACTGAAATGTGATTTTAGCTTGCAGTGCTGTGTGACAGGAGCGAGCGTGAGATCCTTGTCTGCCTCTGCCACTCAGCACACAGAAGGGTTGCCTGAAGAATACTTTTCTTTGCAGACCTTGGGTCCCGGAGCTTGAATCTGCTCTCTTGACATGAGCTGCTGGAGCGGAAGGAGGCTGGCTACAGCCAAAACAACTTCATAACCCAGACTTTGAACATTGCTTGAGAGCTCTGCTCTCAAAATAATGCATAAAAATAGAAGCAGGGCCACAAGCTTAGCAATTCCTAATGTGCACAAAAGGATGGGAGAGTGCCAGGAGCCAGCCTGCGCTGCCTCTGCCCTGCCTTCAGCCTGGCTTGTTCTCTCCTACTTCCCCTGAATGGCTTTTCACTGCTGTGAAAAGGAGAGACATACCCCCAAAAGAGCAAAGTGTGTTTGTTATTGACCCTCGCCTGGAAAGTGTATGAAGAAGGATCAACTCTGTTTGTTTGTACCCGGTAATGATGTCAGGAAAAGGGTTTTTTTGTTTTGTTTTTCTTTTTTTTTTTTTCCCCAAGTCTGGTTTTATCCCCTTTGTTGGAAGTGCCTTTGGTGAGTCTCACACCCTGGTGCTGTTAGCAAAACAATTAGGTTAACAGTGCCTTGGCTCCAACTGTCTGTCAAAGGCTGAATTGCAATGCAAATTAACTCGGCTTTAGCTCTTCAAAGCCAGCTGGGTTCAGGAAAGGTCCCCAGAAACCCCCGTGAGAATGGAGGGCTGGGGCTGGGGAGGGTGGGCTCGGCGGGATTTTACATCCAGGACCTAATGTGTTTGGCAGGAGGGATACAATACATTGTACAAACACATTATACAAATGCAATACATTATATTAATCCTTTCAATACTCAAAAGGGGCTTAGAAGAGAGACGGGGACAGACTTTTTAGTAGGGCCTGAAGTGACAGGACAAGGGGTGATGGTTTTAAACTAAATTAGGGATGATTCAGACTATGTAGAAGGAAAAATCCTTCCCTGTGAGGGTGGGGAGGCCCTGGCCCAGGGTGCCCAGAGCAGCTGTGGCTGCCCCTGGATCCCTGGCAGTGCCCAAGGCCAGGTTGGACGGGGCTTGGAGCAACCTGGGACAGTGGGAGGTGTCCCTGCCCTGACAGACGAGGTGGAACGAAATGAGCTTTCAGGTCCCTTCCAGTCTAAACAATTATTGAATTCCATGATTCAAACATATTTTATTTCTTCCCAGAGATTAAGAGTGCCCTTCATGCATTTCAGGACAGCTTTCCGGCCCAAGCTGACATTTGAGCAATACACCCAGGAGCAGGGCAGGCTGTGGGTATCACCCTGCTTTCCAAGCATCCCCTCAGCCCCGGTCCCATGCCCATACTTACCAGCTACTCTATGCTTATTTCTTATTTCTTGTTTTATTTTCCATATTGGCCCATACATATGGTCTGTTTAAACAAGTTTGCAGGGTTAATTGGAAAGCAGTTCTTTATCAGCTATTTAATATTTAGCACTTCTGGGGTAATTTTCGCCTGTGGAGATCTCAAAACCAGGCGAGTGCTGGTGGCCCAGCTGTACCTATGGGCAACCAGAGATGTCAAAGCCCAGGTCCCTACACACAGGAAAAGGCAGGTGCCCGAGGTCACCTGGAGAACCTATGGCAGGGCCAAAAAATTATATTAACTCCTGGACCGCCTTCCTGTTCTCCACCTCTTCACAGTGTATACCACACTGTGCTTTTTGTCACTTCCTTAATGACAATAAAGTAATCGTAGCTGTCAATGCTGAGGCAAGAGGAGCCACAAAGGGGAAAATAAAAAAAAGAAGGAGATTTTAATCTAATTTATAACAGCCTGGCAAGTTTTGAAAAATTAAAAAGTATAATAAATGGATTCATGGACATGTCCAACATGTCTTTCACCAGCAAATATTGGAATGAGAAGGAATTTGAAGGATTTTTTTTTTTCCCTCTTGATTTACCATTTTCACAGGAAAAGAGGGAGAGGTTCTCTGATGAAGTGAGGAAATCAGCCTCAGTGTATGTGAGGTCACTCTGGAGGCTGTTGGACAAGTTGTTGAACTAAAAATGTTACCCAAATTCCATTTTTTTCAGGGTGCAGAAGGGATAATTTTAAAAGCAATGGGATTTTTTCACATGTGCAGGACCAAGAGTTGATCCTGTTCTGATTTGGTCCCTGCTATCATCCCAAGACTGTAGTGCTGTGCCCTGGGCTCCCCTCCTGCCTTAAATTATTTGGAGGTGAAGTGAGGAGTCAATTGCCTTCCTCAGACTCCAGCTTTGTGGTAAGCCTTCCTAAATTATTCTTTCTGCTGCCAGCAAATAACATTCGTTGCCTTCCCAGTGTTTTCCAACTATTTATCTGGATTTTGAGCAGATTTTGTACCTGGGTAGGTGTAGTCCGGCTAACACTTAATAAGGCTGCCCCCAAATCTAGTCACTTTCTGACTAATTTAGATCCAGATCCTGCAAATGCCAGGACTGCTTGTAGCATCCCTGACCTGCTCACGTGAATATAATGCACAACTGGGCACTTAAATTATCCCTGCCTTCCTGCCTTCTCCAAAATCAGGGACCCAGGACAGACACCCTGGGGATGCCCTGCTTGCACGGGATGATAGTTTTACGTGCTATCTGTTGCTGTGTTCAGCTGGGTGCATTCGTTTTGGACTTGGATATGGATTTGGATTTGAACTGGACTTGCTTGTAGCAGCCGTGATTTAAGAGCCCTGGCTCCCACTTCCGACACGATAACTGCCTCGGAGGGTGACCTTAAAGCAACTCATCCGCCGGCAGTTATTCGGTGAAAAAGGAGCTGCTCCTCCGTGGGAGTGCGTGCAGGACGGGGACCCCTGGGGAGTTCTGCTGCCCTGCCAAGCCTGGCGCTAGGAAGTCTGGCCGGACTTCCCAGCTCGGCCGCAGAGCGCACCAAGGCTGGACGAGAGCGCAGCCTCTTGGTGGCTCAGTTTTCCTCACCCTCTGCAGGTCCAGAATTGGAATGGGGGAACCTGTGAAGTGCCCAGGGTGCCAGGGGTTGTTACCGCTAGTAGCACCCGTAAGGAGAATATCGGAGCGCTACATGCTCGTCATTTCTGCTTCGTGTTTGGTCAGAATCAGAGTGTACTGAAGCCTCCATGGTTTATTTTCCTGTCCTTTGGTGACAGGTGCTGTAAAAGCACAAATTATTATTATTATCATCATCATCATCGTTATTGTTGTTGCTTTTTGTGATGTGCCCTCGTTCGGCACCCAGAACCATGTCAATTTTTAAAAAATTTTTAATCTGATTTGGTTTAATATTCCAATATTTACAGTGAGTACCGGCACACCCCAGCCCCGGGAGCTCCCCACCCTGTGCCCCGCGGGGTGCGGGGGGGGCACACCCCAGTCTCCCCGCACCCCCCCGACCCAGGAGCAGGTACGAAGGG
>WEKY01023707.1:0-38150 GCA_013390045.1 Picathartes gymnocephalus
GAACACATGGGTAAAGACACACAAGAGTTTCAACAAATGCCACACTATGTATTTCACTGCATTTAGTACTTTTTTGGGAACAGGAATTTTTTCCACAATTTATCTTAAAGAGGTCCAGCATCTGGACAGCAATTATGTGGCATACTCTTTCACTACAGACTATGTTTCCATAGTGCAAGATAAACTAAAAAGTGGATTCTTTTCTTTTCTCCTGTTCCATATGTATCCAGCAATATGAAGGTCAACCACAAGCCAGACCTGGCAGTCAGCTCAGCTGAAATCCCTTAAGCACGTTAAACCCCTGTAATCTCATGCAGTACATCCAGCATGGACACTCATAGCCCCAGCTACCCCCACCTCCAAATGCTCCAGTCCCACTGCCCACAAACAGAAATGAACCTTAGCTCAGCAAAGAGAAAAAAAAACTCTGAGCAGAGTTGGGTGAAGCATTTTAATGTGACACATCCTTTAGGTAATCACCGGGTCCTCTCCATTTTGAGATCACAGTAAACTGATTTTTCAGTTGTTTTCTTTTTAATGAGATGGGAATACTGCATGGTACAGAAACATCCCTTACTGTCAGCACTGTCATGTCTGGCTTGAGATGAGAATTTTTACCAAACAGAAAACACTTTTCAGCATTTCCTTAGGGTGGGCAAACTGAACTCAACCACAGTTCTCTGGAGATTTCTGCTACTGTTGATTCCCTTAGGAAAAAATCCTTCTGTACTCAGGTGTCACACACTTAATTCTGGTATTTCAAGAAAATAAAAGCTATCTTTATTTGATGATTGCTCTCATCACAGACCCCCTGATTCTGTTAACTAACATTATAAATTTGCCTTGAGAAAAACTGAACATTAAATTTGAAGTTTCAGTTTGGAGTGGCTAGGAAGCTTCAAGCTAACACTTGAAATACAAACATGAATTTTGTATTATTATTGTTATTATTATCATAGACTTAAAGATTACATATATTTTTTTTAGACCAGAGTGTTCCTGCTGAGAATTAAGTAGGAAGAGTACTTAACTACTGCTACTGCTACTTTCACAGGCATATTCAATGCACAATAAAGCCTCGCACAGACAAGACACATTAACCTTGGGGTATGCCAAGTTGGCTGCATTGAAAACTACCTTTAAAATATATTTTAAACATACACAGAAGCAGAGATCCTGGGCATGAGAAGTCTATTTTAAGTGGCACAACGTCACAGTTGCGAAGTTTGATCCCAGCAACAATCCCTCAATCTAACAATGCAAACCTGAGTGCATTTATCAACACCAGCTAACACTGTACCTTGAATCATTATGTGTACTGACTATGGTCAGCCCTTTCTATTGGGAATTTTGGAAAGCGAATCTTAAAATTAAAAAAAAAAAATCAGTTTTCTGGTTGTATTTGTTTCCTGAGAGCTTTAAAAGTGATGCCTCATACTGTAACTGTGCTGAAGGGGAAAGTGCAGCAGTTCTGCTTCAAGTTTTATCTCCTGCTCTTCAACTGCTTGTTCTGAAATGGCAAATACATTAAGCAGCTTTAGAAAGAAGATAAGTTTGTATCTCAACCCCTAGCTGAATAGAGGACAAAGGTAGAACAAGAAAAATAAACAGAGAACTCTCTCATTGGAACTATCACAACTGCTAGTAGCTCTGTTCCTTGATATTTTGCTCCAATTTAAAAACTGAGGACAAATATTCCAAAAGTGAAGTATAAAAAGGAAAATAAAATATTAGCCTGGCTTATTGTATAATAATTTAATAAAATACTTTTATTTCAGGAAATAAGTTTTATTATACCAGCATTATACCAGCTCTGAGACATTTTATTTGAAAAGGATTTTAGTCTCATTTACCACTGAGAACAGCACCTCTATTTGAAAACTGTATTCTCATAAATGAAACTTCACTTGGCACTATGAGCTAATTACATTATCTTACTGAAGCTTTTAAATACACATTGCTAACCCCTTTTAAATGAAAATACTTACTATTTAGGTCAGAGAGTGCTTTATCCTTAGTTGTGTTGTACTGGCTCACCAAGTAGTCAATTTGCTGAGAAGAAAACGATTAAGAAAACTATTAAAAGAACTGAAAAAAAGTAATGCTTTTGAATGTGTCAAATTGTCACTTTGACACAATCAAAATATTTGTGCAACCCCTCCAAACACTGGCTTTCTACCGCTTTCAACTAACTAAGTATTTTATTTGCTTAACAGAACAGCACATTAAAAAAGTATTTAATTGGGACATCTACTTAATTGGAACATCTCTGTGGTAAATGATTCAGCTCAAAAATATTAAGTAGCAGGAACTGCAGCCTTACGGAGGCTTCAAGTCAGTCAGGTCAATAAGGTTTTCCATGTATTCAACTCTGTTACTTGATTTTCTCATGGCATTAGTTCCTCATTCATGGAAAGACGTGGCATTGATATGGTGGCAATTTTGAAACAATTCATCAACAGAACTCATTTGTATTTGGGCAGTCTGTCAGAGCTTCTCTTGTGGAAAAGAGTCCGCTGCTCTGTCTTAATACAGTTTTCCTTACCCTCAAGTGGATTTGGCCCAGTCTCAACTTGAGCTCTACCAAGACACCATAAAAATATAAACTAGCAACTCAGTTACCACCAAATCCTGGGTTTGGAGAAAAGGCTAATAAGGAATCATCTCAAGTGGAAATCTTATATTAATTTTGAAAAGACATTAAATAACCTTTCTTATTTCTGCATGTTTAAAATAATGCACTATGAATTCTACCCCAACCGAGTTAATGTGGTGTAAATTAACACACTTCACAAATGGATTTCCAATTTTAAGCATGATTCAAATGTGTACCAAGTGTATCTGGCTTGCAGTCTCAAACTTTCTGTGAAATAAAGAAGACAAAAAATCCATCCTGAAAACAATCTATTGATCATACAGCAGTGAATCTAATAAATGACGAAGGATGAAGTGGACCTCCTTTTTCTAAAACAGGAGAAAAATTGAGACCTTCTTACTAAGAAGGCTATAGGTATATTTTTGCTTACTTATTTTTGTGGTCTACCTAGGAAGCAAAGGACTAAAATTTTGCAGGGCTACATGTTTTGCGTTGTCTCCAGCAATGTCACAGACAAAAGCTGATTCTGTATAACTAATGGTGTTATTGCCTAATACTCATAGTCTGCAAATCTCCTGTGACACGAACACAGGACTTCTTTTTCAAATCCTCTTGTATGCTGTACACACCTCACACTGATGAGTCAAGGACATCAGTTTGAATTTCAGAGCTTTATAGCCAATTAGTTGGATACTAGAACTTTTTTCAAAAAACTGTAGCTCCTCTCCTTTCCTCAAGAAATTCTTACAAATTTGTGTGTATACATGATACTCATGCAGCTTGTCTGACAAAATTACTCGCAAGATACAGCTGATGACTGCATCAGCACCAAGTCTAAAAAAGAAAAGGCAATAATCCCACACTAAAACTAAAAAACTACTAAGTGAGACTTTGACTAACCTCTGGCAGAAGTGCTCAAGTCCTGACGCTTTTCAATGTAATAATTCAGCGTTTTCATTAACGTTTTAGCTAGTGTCTATTTTTTTCTCTATTAAGGTAGTTACTTCTACATGACAGATTTTCTCCTGTCACGTTTCTGACTGTTGGAACCCTGCACGCTGTCAAGGGGACTCTGGTGGTTTCTGATATGACTGGATCGATCCCAGCGTCAGCTCCAAACTGACCAAAAGCACTCTGTTTCAAAAGGGATTATTGGCATGATCTCCACTTCTTGCCATACACCTCCACCACCCATCTGTCACAACACCATGTGCAAATAAGTTTGGGGAACAACTCCAGACAGGAAAACATTTGAGGCATCCCCCAGATGTCTCCTGTTCTCACACAGCCCTGGTCAGCAGAAAAGCAGCCCAGAGTTACTGTGACTGAGATGCTAGCACACTTGTGGATTCCACATAACTGCATGAATTCCATCCACTTCTAATTTATCAGTCACGTGGAAGTAAAACAGATTAATAAAACTGAATTCAAATAATTAAACCTAATGAAAGCCAAGGTAATAGCACTGTCAGACTTTTTTTCCCCCTACAAATTCACAAAGAATTGAAATCGCACATTGTCTACAAGTCCTCCTAACTAGCATTTACTTTTTTTTTTTTCCAACACAAAACAAGATATGCAGAGGATTGCTTATGGGACTCTAAGGAAAATCTAAAAGGTAAGAATCTTTCCTGTTCAGTATGGTACAGTGTGACTGTGGTTTACAGAAAAAACAATACAAAATATTCCTGGAAAAGATGTTATTATTGCTCTGTTGCAGAGCCCACAGAAGTATGCCCAAAATACAAGGAAACAATAAAAAGCATACATTTTTTTTTAATGTTTTCCTTTTAAGACCTTATTTTTCCAAATTATTTATCTTCTGCTTGTAATCTAAACTAGTTCAGTAGGAGGAAAAGGGCCTACAAGCATCACAGCAGCATACTCCCAAAGTACAGCTCGGATGCTGTTCAAGGAACGCTGATCCACCAGAATAACTCCCAAGCACTTACTACTGTGTGAAAACATCTTACCTTGCAGCGTTTATTCTACTTAGTGAGACTGACATACAAAGAATAAACAAAATACTGCAGGTGTACAAAAAGAAAGAATTATTTTCTGCAATATTTCTTATTTATACCTCTTCCCTCCCACCCTCATTCCCCATAAAGAAAAAATTCTTTACCGCTGGAGTGTCGTTAAGGAAAATTTTCAGATCTTTAAAATTACTGTTAACCAGTTTCTTTGCTCCTCGGACTTGGTTAGTTAAATGCTGATTGGCAGCATATGCACAGAGCACTCCAACACTACAAAAAATATAGATAACAGATATTTGTAAATGTAAGTGCACATTCTAACATAAAACAGAATCAAAACTATAGCCAAAAAAAGGTCAACATTATCAAAAGAAAGAAAGGTCTCCATAAATTACTACAGGTTCTCACATACACCATGAAGCAGACTATAAGACTGAGCCAAAAGGGCCAATATCACACTACTAATTCAAAAAAAGAAAGGAGAAGTGATGTTAACCCAAAGTCTTCTGAAGTTATTAATGTAGAACTAATCCATTTGCATGGGTACTGTCAGAAAATGTGTATAGCCTAGGTAAATTGTATGAGACTTAGAAACATTAGGCTCTTTTGTAAGTATCATTAACCTTGACAGAGCTAAAAGCAAATGCTTGTCAGTTAACTGTGAAAAGCAGTATTTTTCATTTGGTAACTTCAGCAAGATTTATTCATAACAGCACAATTTATTTGCATAATTGCATGGATCTTTCAAAAGCACACCTATTAATGCTAAAATAATAAGCATTTCCTGATACTGAAACAAAAGGTGGAAAGTGAGCTAGACTTCCTGTCAGCACTGCTGATGATTATTTTCTATTTGATCACTCCACACTGTAAAGTTCTTATGGCATGGCACAAACATCAAGTAAAAAGGCAATTAGAGGTCCCATGAGAGACTTCAAAGCTCTCTTATCATATATGAACCTTAGTTCTTCGTTTAGCTTAGGTGTAAAACAGACTTAAAGAGAAGGTTGGCTTTTGTTCTTAAACATCTCACATTCACTACAGCTAACCTTGCAGACAAGCACCAGAAAAGACAAGAGTAACCACCAGATGGTAACAGCCTCAAACTCAGGTTAACTACAAACGCATCTGGTGGGCTAAGCATTAACTCTGAAATTTAACGAGTAGAAAGCTGAGATCCACTCACCACAGGCAGGATTTATGCCCAAAGGGCAGACACTGCCTTGAGGCCGCAGTCAGGTGCTTTACAGACAATTCCTGGTTGGCGCATTTGTTAAGCCTCTTACTTTGTATTGCAATTCAACAGCTCAGTGCTAGAGAGGCAGTACCCTGAAAGGCCATTATGGACACCCAAACACAGAAGGGAATCACTAACACAAATGGTACTGTACCCCTGTCCGACTGTCAAACTTCCTAAGCTGGGTTGTCAAGAAGACTTAGATACTAGCATTTTTAAAATAAGACTTGCAAAAAACCTAATCCAGGCTCTCTATGGGAAAAAAGATATATGGTAAGTGTAACTCTTGCTCCAAAGAATATGCATTCAAAGGAAGTCATAATACAGCCACATAAATGAAATGATGGAAAGCCAACGGGTACCTAAAATAACACGACTTGTGCATCCTGGCAAGACAGGAGCAAACACCCTGATTGATGATGCCCATCTTTCTTCATCTTTATTTTGCTTTTCCTACTTTAGCTTTTTCAATGTAAAGGCTTGCTCTCCTGGTAAAACTAGTCACAAGAACAAGAATTTGTTGCTCTGAAAAATACTCTCTAAAGGAAAATTCTAATTTCAAAGCAAGTTATTCATCAAATATTCATGACAGGATGACAGAGTTTGACACAGAGAGGTTACTTCTCTACCCAGAATTTCACAGCTATGTCTTAAAAACTGGCTATTAATTAACCTCCCAGAAATCACTATGGAACAAAGGGACACACACATTTATCCTCCTACTTAACCTAGTTTTACTGCCACTATGACCAACACTCAAGCAGACACTATTATCAGCTACCACCCAAGGAATGAGAACTCGGAATGCCTAAATGCCAACGAACTGAGTAACTTTCATTTCAAACCATTCTATAATTCTATGACAAGCGTAGTAAACAGTTTAATTTTGGATATATGCAACATATTATTTCTTTTCATTCTACTGTGATGACAATTCTACTGTGATCAAAACATGTTTAGCTTTCCTCTGTTAATCACGAGACAAACTATCCCAAGCTTACAGGAAAAGCAAATATTTGTATATTACTCTAAGGCTCAGAGTTTATAACCACATCCTCATTCTTTAGACAGACAGTGTTTTTATGTCCTTTCAATTCTATGTTCAGAGATCAGAAAGGTCAATTGGAAGCTAACAAAACAGTACTTTGTAAGGACTCAACACAACTCTCTTTCTCAGCTTCCTAAATGGAAGGAGTGGGAGGAAACAAGATAGTGGAGATAACTTCAAGCAGCCAAGGTACTCAGAACAAGTGTGACTATACTCTGAATGTAACTAAACAAACACACAACATGAGAGGAAAAATATATTTATATGTAACTGAGCCTTGAGTCAACATTCAATAAGCAGCTATGAGGAGAAAGTAATAAAGCAGAAATAAAAAGGATATGCCTCCTCTGTAAGAGGTTAAGAAAATTGTTTAAACAATTCTTCAGGAGTTCAATGTTCCACACTCAAGTTTCTTGTCAGGTTTCACAGATGGATATAAATCTAACTAAACCAATTGCAGGGGGAAACCCAAGTTTTTCCTTTAGCTGAGCTTGCAAAAAATTTCAAGTCACAAAACAGAAACTCTGAGCTCATTTATATTTTGGAATAACAGCCCCTTCCTTGCTACCAGATAATGAATTTAAGAAAATAATGGGATAGAGATTTCTGTATCAACCACCAATTCTTTCAGATAATGTTGATTTCCAGGTTCTGAACAACATGTATTACAATCCTACAAAGCGAAGAGGACAAATGTGAAGCCTGATGAGGTACTTGCCAAGATGCCAAACACCATTTCCTTCCTCCAGACTTGGCTTTACCTAACATCCATTACTCCAAAAAAGAGGTTGTAACACAAGCTCTCTTGGAGGCACAGAAAACTGACCATGTGTTTGTCCCTGCTATAACCAGGACATTTTCTATTAACAGCAAATTTAGTATTGCAATATATGCTTTCTTAAAAATTGCCTTTATAAGGTACAGGAACTAATGAAATTACATTTATTTCCCAGAGAAAACATGCCTAAGCTTGCAGATGACTAGCAAGTAAAATATAATAGCATGTCTCTGTCTCTAAACTTTCAGTTAACATTTGAAGAAAAGCATGCAATTGTTTTCATGATAAGTCTGGAATATCAAATCTAGTTAGCTATGTATTTGCTAGATTATTTCTACATCCTCTGCTCTTTAGCAATAGAATCCTACTTTGTAGGGAAACATTCATGTATAAAAGCTGTGAACTAACAAAAACACCGTATGTACTTTTGACTCAATCTATAAAGAAATATTTCAAACAGAAAGTGCACGTACTGGAAAATGACACCCTAAAGGTGCATTAAGATAAACAGCTGCATATGTAATCACAGGTTTTCTGACTTCTTTCTTATACTCCTCCTTGAGGAAAGCATACCTCACCTTAAGCCCCACCTGCAGAAAGCAGATCTAGTTGGAACTTTTTTTAAATTGAAAGAAAAACGCCCAAACTTTTATTTCCTTTACACATCACTCCAGTAAGCTGAGTCTAAAACCTCATTCTAATTACCGGAGCACTACATCAGTGGAAAAGTGAGAAGAAATGTTCTATTGGCTGAAATATTCTAAAATCTACATTAACAGCACATATATGTCAGTGTGAACTTGCATCCTGACACACAAGAAAACCCATCCCCCCATGTTAGTAGAGTTTTCTAGAGCTGTTCCCTAGATACGCAGTCCATTGCAAGCTCCACTTTCAGTGTCTTTCCCCTACTAATAATCTCCACTGGGCATTTAACATGTCTCTTCCAGCCAAGGAAAGACAGTTTGGAACCATTTTTCCCTATCGAAGACTGGAAAAGAAAGAAAAATGAGAAATAATGGCTCAGTGAGAGAATCCCAGAATGTCTGGCACTGCAAGAGAGAGGGTGAAGATGGAGAACATACACTTAAAACAGTAATCCTGAGGAAGTCCACCCCTTAGAAATCCTTCCACAGGAGTGCCTTTAGAGCAAAGCTCTGCTGGCAGAGGTGTGGGTTCAGGGTACTCTGAGGGATGCGAGCCTTGCTAAATGCATCTTCTGAAGCAGCACAACTCTGAGTGAGGGAGTCTGTGGCATTCCAGTCACTTGGCAGGGCCTACTCCCAAAGAAGGCCTCCTGTGCTGCATGAACTTGAAATTATACCCAAACAACCCCAACAGGACCTGCCTTAGTAATTTCATAGCACATCTCGTTCTATATTGGTGGAAATCATTCAAATTTTCACTCTTTTGGCTCTGTCTGCAAGTAGCCATAAGCATCTCACTTGCACAGGACTGAACTCTTTTGGTTATTGTCACGGCTTACATATTTAGCTCTGGCACAGTCCTTGAGAAGTCTGATTTTGGGAAGAACTACAGGTAAACCTTTCACCTAAGCTGCAACTGCATAGGAACTTTGGGGAAAAGCAAGTAATAAAGTTTCCACAAATAAGTCACCACAAGGAGAGACTTTCTGAGTACAGTACAAGACATGTAGAAGTAGTTTTAAGTAAACCTACCTCAGGCTTTCTCCAGTATTTTTGTTGGTGCAATGGCTACCAGTAAGACTGTCCTTTTGTGTTACAGCACAGCAGTAAGCAACCTGATATGGGTTTAAATAGACCCAGGCTTGTCATCTTCTCATCCCTTGTTAAAGATCCAGGAAGGGAAGGAGAATCTCTACAGAGGCATACTGGAGACTTGAGCCCTCAGTCAGTCTGGGATCAGCAATATTAGCCTTGTAAAGTTCTATCTTGCACATTACTCATAGCATTAGAGACTTAACCAGAGAGTCATATGAGATTATCTCCACTCAACTGCAGACGGATCCTAGGCAACATCCAACCCCCCTCCCTTAGGGTAAGCATCTGATACATCATGATGACTGATAAAAAAGGGGCAAAAAAGGAGAAATTAAAGAGGCAATTTCCTTCGTTCTGGAAACCATATTACTAGGGATCAATGATCTGCCATTCATGACCCGGGAAGAAGCATTTGCCTGTGCTGCGTATGCTGAATCCCAAAAGGATAGCTGGCAGCAAATGCACAAGTTAAAGAGACCAACAAAGGGGGACAATCTCTTAATTTCTCTACTAACAGGCAACACTCCTCAGCCATTATAGCCAGAAAGCAGCATCCTGCAACACAGCGTCCTGCAATATGGTGCAAAGACAGCTGACAAGCTCTCTGACCTACCTCCAGTTTTGACATGCTGAGAGGTAATTTAATAACTTACTGTCCTCAAGGCATCCTTGAACCATAAAGAACTTTTGTCCTGTCATCATGGCAGGGATGCACCTATCATCCTACACCATTTGGTTTTTGAGTCTTCAGATTCTTGAGGGTCATGTTTGTTAGTGATGTCTAGGAGAAAGAGCATGTTCCCAGATCTGATATCAACCTGTCCTCTATTTAAGTGTTAGAAAAGTCACCATTTGTCATGACACATAGTAATAGAAAAAAAAAATATAGATTACAGTGAAGTGACAAAGTACATCTCACCTGACGGAACAGTCACATTGTATAGATCAAAAGACTTTTTTCTTCTTTTAATACAATCACAAAATAAGGATAGTAGGCAGGTGAAAACATGAGGAAGTTAAAGGAAAACAGAAAGCCTGAAAGCAAATAACATCTTTTGAAAGTGGGAAAAAGTCTTGATTGTAGTTCCTCAACACTCATTACACACCCAGCACAGGAGTATGCTCCTAATATCCACAGTGCAAAAATGTCTCCAAACTCCAGGACTTACAGGGTGCATGCATGGTTTAAACAACCCAGGACACAGAAGCAAACCCACTGTTTTGAACCAGTAAGAATATCTGGAGTACAGCAAATACTGAAGGAAGTCACTTGCTTTCCTCACCACTACAACACTACCAAGAAGAAAGCAGTATGTGATATCTCAGGTCCTCTATGGGATGGGAACTGAATACAGGACACAATCTCTTGTGTTCATAGGTGTAATGTAACATCCTGCAAATGCTCCTTTAAGACTGGCAAAAATGTCATTTGCCAAATACAAACGTAATTTTTTTGTTTCTTTCACACCTACATTCTGCTTAAGTAAGTACATAATGACCTATGGATAGCAAGTGGCAGCATTTTTATAAGGCAGTTACATTTCCTTTAATAAGAAATAATAGTACTTAGTCTAATAAAATAATTTCTACACCTGTAGGCTAATACAGTAATATTATTTGTCATATGACACTGCAAAATAAGTGCTATACCAAGGTTCATATTGTTCTCTTTATCACACTTGCCTTATTATTAAAGAAGCAACAAAAAGAAATGTTGCAAAACAGCTCCTCTGACAGTCAGCATTTTTCTTCTGTCTTTGATGCATTTCCCCACCACAGTTGTCACAGCAACGACACATACAGAAGCAAAGTCCCACAAGAGGCAGTAACAAAATAAATAGCAATCCCAAGGCTGCGGAGACTATAAAACCGATTTCATAGTAGATGGCCTGTAATTCAGACAAAAATAGTGGTAATAGCAGATATCACACAGTAACTGCAATCAATATAGAGCAAACAATTAAAAATCAAACTACAGACTAAACCATCTACTAAGTAACTGAGGTTATGGACTTGGTATATTTTGTCAATAATTGACAACTTTTCTAACAAAAAGATACATAACATTGTAGATACTGATAGCTAATAATTATTTGGCTAGAGTATTAGCTAGGCAAACTACAAGAGTGAGTGCTAAGAGAGAAGTAGGCTCACAAGAAATAAATGTGAATCAATGCAATGGAAACAGATTAAAAATGAACACATCTGAATACCCAGACCACGAATTTACTGTTTCTCACATCTGTTTCCCAAAAGGCTCCACAAATGTCAGCAAGGCTAACTAGAGCAACACCTCATCAGGGGGAAAAGGAGGCTCAGCTTTTTCTCCTTTTTATTCAGTTAAGAGTAGAAAAATTCATATGAACCCCAAAGGGAAGTATTTCACTGGATGATTGATTACAATGGCAGAGGTTACTCCAAAGTGCTGAATTTAAAACTGCTTAGGGACTGGAAAACATGAAGAAGCAGACAGATTTTAAGATCTCTCAGGAAAAGACATTTATTCTGCTGCCAAATAGCAAAGCAGCAGCAACTAAAAGGATGCTTTCAAAAGCTGGCAGGACTGAAAGGGAACGATGCAATGCAATACCCTGACTTGCTTCCACAATGCAAGAGCCCCAGGATCAAGCAGCTGGGCCAGGCAGCCCTGGCACAGCTCTACACGATGCAATGTGGCTCCCAGGGGATAAGCTGTGAGCTGGCCATGCTGTTTCCCTCTGCTGAAAACACAACCCAGCTGAAACCGGACCAGGGAGGTGTCTGCACACAGAGGTAGCACAGTGTGGGCACGCCCCAGGGGTCCTTCTTCCCTGATAAATATCTCTCTTCTCCTTTCCTTTCCCAATCTTAGGAGAACTAATTCTCACACTAGTACTTTGAGTCCTCTTCTGTTTTACAGATCCACCAGCACAAGGGCAGCTTGGAAGAAAAGGATGAAATTGAGGCTGCACAACTGCCCTGCAACACAAGTTACAATTTCTCACAAGATATCAGTCATGCTCTAGTTCCAGCTTTGGTGATGCCCTTCTTCACAAACCCTAATTACCAAGTGAGCCAAATACAGCAACCACCACCACTAGCAGAGTTGCAAATTTCTGCCCTAATTACCAATTCTAGGATGAAAACTATTCTTTTAATTATTATTAACTGCTTGTTAAAACCAGTGCTTCCTTCTGAAGAATATGAACTACATGTTTGAAAGAAGAATTGGGTTGGATTTTGCAAAAGAATTACTGTTTTCTTTTCTAGATAGCTGAACACTTCAAAAATTATATGACTGCATATGTTGTTTTAAGATAGGTTATATGGAAAAAAAGTATTTAAGGTAACATTAAAAATGGTTATGGATGTTTTAACAGAAGCAGTGCAGACATGGTTAGTTTCTTTTCAAAGCTGTACATCTACTGTAAGACATTACCTGAAGAGTCAGGACAACATTTTCTGGCTGTGGAAGTCAAAACAAATGGAGAATGTGTATAATACACAGGCAGCATGCACAAAAAACAAATCCCATGAATAATGAATAATTAACCATGACTAGGCCATAACAATAAACAACACAGAAACAATAACATACAAGCCACTGAAGTAAAATAATGCACAGAAGCACCATCAAGTAATTACGGAAAAATATTTACAATAAAATACATAGCAGCTATTTTCTGGTTTCCTTAGTGAGTAAAAGGAATCTAAGATTTGTCCAACAAATACTTCCATCTTAAAACAATGACAGACCAGTTACTTCCACATTGAGCATCTGTTTCATATAATTCCCAACATATCTCACAGAAGGCCAGAGATTGCATTATTTTGTGGTTTGGTGACTTCCTTGTGAATTTCACCTGTCATAACTGATATGATATTCTTGACCAACTTTTTCTTCTCAGTGCTAATTTTATTTTAGTAGCTCCAGGAGTGGCAGTTCTGGGATCTTAACATATTACACACAAAATTCACCCTCACTTTTAATTAACCATGTAGAGATTCAATTTAAATTATTCAAAAGAAAAAAAGGCATTTAAAAAAGACTGAAGAAATCTATTTAACAGTGCTTACCTATTTTCTCATCTGTAAAACCAGAAAAACACTGAAAACTAAATATTCAATGACAGAATTCCAGAGGAATCCAATTTTCCCTTTGTTTTCACAATGGAAAATTAATTTCTTGTATTTTCCCCTTCATCTCTGCCTGCCAAGTTCACAGCTGATAGTGCTTTCCCCTTTCTCCTAACTGGAAGAGAAGACAAGCTAAAGATGGCAAGACCCCTCAGCCCAAAGTCTGATGTGTAAGAATCAGAAAAGTTCAAGTTTTAGTGATTTATTTATCAGCATCACACGCATCCTTTTGAAACCTCTACTGTACAGTAGTACTTAAAATGTTCAAAATCATATTTTGAACATATTAGCGTATTTTGTCCTGTGTTACTGGAAGGATAACTAATGCTTCCCCTCCCTTGTAAATCTGGTACCAAGTATGATTTTGAATGTTTCAAGCATGCAGCTTCCCAGCAGAAGCAAAGCAATGGCAGCAGCAGCGAGCTGGCTCCCCTGAGCAGGCACGGCTCAGCTGCTGAGCTGACCTGGCAGGCTGCTGCCCCTGGCAGGGCACGGGGAGATGGTTAGAGTCCAACTGGGAATATTACGACACACTGCACAGAAGTGGGAAGGGCCTCCTGGGTCACTAACACATTCTATAAATAGGTTAAAAAAAAAGATCCAGAGGAATGACAGCAGAAATTTAACAGGATAAACAGGAGAAGCAGACTTCCTGCTCCTGAAGGGCTGTTCTCAATTCTTGGTGAGCAAGTATTCTTATCACATGTCCTTTTGGCCCCCTTGCTTCTGTGTCTTTTGCCTAAGAGGCAGAACCTTCTTTCTAGTGCTTCTTCTCCATATGTATTTTAAAAGAGTAATCACAGCCCTTATGAACTCTTTTCCTAAGCTAAGCAAACTCTTCCAGCTTGCTCTGAAGACCCACAGGTTTCCCAGATCACCCAAATGGACCCTTTCTGACCTCACCCTAGTCTGAATTCATTCTCCCTGAATTTGAGTGATCAAAACCACAGGCAAACATTTCTAACTACCTATCCCTTCAGCAACATTCACACTTCCCTGTCTCCACTGGAAATTCTTCCAGGGGCACATCTTCAGCCATGCTTGCTGCTTCACAGTGACTCTCACTGATGCTTCTGTCTTCTGAAGGACACTCTACTTGTCCTCACATAGTTTCGTTTTCCAAATATGTTTCAAAGTTTTGCACTGTATTCAGGTCAGAATATGGACTGATGAATGCCCTGTATCTGTTCTGCATCTTAAGCACTCCTAATATTTTAACTGCCACCCTATAATCGCATCCCCTACACAGGACTAGTCTCAGATTTCTCATGACTTATGTACTAGTTACTAAATAACTCTGCTTTGGTCAGGGATACCACCTACAGTGTAAGGGTTTCGTTGGGAGACTCTCCCATCCAAGCCCCACCCTTATATTCTTCCCTGGGTATGCAGAAACAACCTGTGATGCCCTTCTCTAGAGCCCCACCACGCAAGCAGATGGGATCAGCAAGAGTCATTTGATGCAGCATAACAACAATACCCACACACCAGGATGTCATACAGAGCTTATCAAGCTACCGGAGAACCAGGCTTCTTGGTGGGAAGGCATGGAAGCTCCAGTAAGGCCAATCTGGTTCATAGCAATAGTTCAGTATCTGTGCTCAAGCATCACACTCATCCTCCTGTTGGGTACACCACACTTTGGGGACCAGAAGCAAGTAGCTCATATAAAGTAACTCGTCCATTGCCTGGGCACAGTTCAATTCCTACTGCAGAAACTCAACTCCTGATTCAAAAGTGGAACACTGTGCTCCAAAACAGCCTAAAACTCAGATGCACATTCCATTCCACCTTCTTGCTAGTATATAAATAGTATATTTATAATATAAATTTGGCTTTTTGAGAACAAGAGCTGAAGCTTACATGAAAGCTAAGCAGTAATGGTTCTCCCTAAGTTTTTTTGAAATAAAAGCAGTATTTTTCAATACAAAGAGCCTTCCATCTTTGTGTAACAATCCCATTACAGCTGGAATTTGTAAGTCTTCCTTAACTATGAGTAATTTCTTTACAGTGGCCTATGGAATTTTCTTTCTAATTGGTCCCACGTTTTTCATAGAAACATCATACTTGTTATGCAAAAATGTCATATTTGTATCCTGTTCATATAGTTTTAAAATAGTAATTCCTGGTTTAGAAAAAAACCTGAATTTCAAAGTCATAATTTTCATTATTTTCTGCAGTTATACATAGACAATTTACCTTTTGATAATCGCCCTGTGTATTTCCAAACTGCTGCTGTGCTAGTTTTCTGATGAGATCTGAAAATAAGCAAGAATATTCCACAGTTTTAAACAACATAATTTATAAAAGTGGAGGAAAGAGAATAGTATGAATTCTACTGTTAGGGAGGCAAGATGAAATTAAGAACAGAAATCAACAGCATAGGCAAGCATGTAAGTGTCCCCATAAATCTGCCTAGTAATAACATTTCTAATCAAATGTGTGTTTTATGAGCTCACAGGAATACAGCCAGGCTGTCTATCAATCACTTGCTACTGAAATAACAGTGAAGGTTTTTCTGAGGTCTTCCTCTGTACCATAAGATCATTAAAAGTTCATCACATACGTATCAATTATTTGGACAGTGTTTTGGGTATCAGCTTTGCTTCACATTTATGCCAAGGACATACATGCATAAATATATATACACACATATAGCATTAGATACATCATGTGCAAAACAAGCATGCTAATGATGATTTCTTGACTGAAGGGTACACAGAAGATTACCCTTATCTTGCCAACATTATCCTAATCTTTTTTCCCTTTTTTTTATCTCTGGATCAACAGTATGTTACACAACCAAAACAAATCAGAAAGCCTAACATGTTACTATTTACTGTGCATCCGTGCACCACTCACTCAAACTTATTCACAATATAAAAAAAATACAGCAATCACAAAAAAAAGGTAGGAATTTAACACAACTAGTGTCACCTTCAGTAAAGCCTGGCAGCTTCAACAACTGGATCCCCTTTTTGGGACATCACCAGCCTACTGTTACTGAGGTTTTGACAACCCTACAGGAACTAAGATGGGAATTTGGCTCCCAGTCACTTCTGTGACACCCTGCACTTGAAGGAGAGGGGCACCACCAGCTCTGCAGACTCCCTGCCTCCGAGAAGCACCAGTGGCCCTGGGCATGCTCCATGCCAGGCAGTGTAAAAGCAACAGTGTTTATAGACGTTCGGGAGAAATAACTGACCAAACCTCTGGTCTCCTCTGATGAAGAGGAAGCACCTTAGGACGGAACACACTACACCTCAAAGAGCTCAAGGAGGAACTCTACCCCCCATGCTCATACAGAGCTGAACTTCATCCTACTACTGCCTTGTTTTTAGTCTTCCCATGTGCAAATTAACATAGTTGATAAAATCCTCCAGTAAGTTACCTAACCTGGGGATCCATAAAGGACCTGAAGGTGTAAAACTGACTGTTCACCTCCCAAAAATCCAAGGCCTCTCAGAATTTATTGTAGCACTTGTGAAGTATGTTCAGGGAGTTCACAGGGGCTGTGATCTCACGCTTCTCTCACCCCACACATGGGTCAGGAAAACAAATTCCTAAGCAAGCAGTGTCCATAGTTCTCCCTCCTCAACACCCCACCGTGGGAACATGGACTCGACTGATTGAAGAGATCCTGAAGACTTCCTCACAGACAACTGTCCAAGGAAAGAAAACATACAACAGCAAAGCACCAACTGTTGGTTTAAGGCAGGTAGCTCCTGCAAGGGAGTTGCAGCCAGCAAGACTGCCGATTAAAAAATAAAAATCTGTTAATGCATCAGTGAAGTGCAAAGCCACAAATCATTCCTCGAATGGGAAATACATTCCAAAACAGTCAGAGTGCTGGTGGTTAATAAGCAAGGACTCTGTGCTGAGGCAACCTCATTTTGGAAAGACCATACATAAAGTACAAGATAAGGCTGAATCTCACAATATGAGAAATAAAACCAAAAGATTTGCAGAATAAGCACCTGGGAAGCACAAAAGAGTTATGATCCCTGCAATTCCTCTCACAGACACTGCATCTTGGGAGTCATGAGACTGCTGAAAGAGAGGGAACACACCACTGTATGGGCAACACACAGCCGATCCACTGCTGCAACTCTCAAACATCTCGCACACTGGGACCAGCAGAGTCCTCCCTGCATTGAGACCATCCCAGGCAGCATCTGTGTTTCTCCAGAAGTTTCAGCAACAAGGAGATACAAATCCAAGTGAGGCAAAACTGCACAAACCTCAAAGGGGTAATTCACGCTGGTTGTTAGACAATTTTTTCTTCTTCAGCAGAGGTAACATTTCTTTCTTCCTGCTGATTTCTATACCACATAAATAAATTTCAGAAATATGGCTGCATGAAATAATTAATGTAATTTTTTTTTATAGTTAGATGGCTTTCAGCATACAGGAAAAGAGGTAAAGCAACTCTCTGGTTTACATATTGATTCAATTATTTAGCATTGTGTGACAGCCACTGATGAGAAAGTGACCAACTCCAATTAGAATGTGATAGGAAGGAATAAAAAGGAAAACTTTTGTGATCCTCAATGCGTGAAGCAGCACAGACTGTGTGCAGGTGATCAGATGCAGGAGCCAACTGCCCACCATTCTGTGGCATCACTCTCCTTGATGCTCCTCTGAAGGCAACCAGAAGAGCCCCCAGCAACCTGCTCTCATTTCCAGGCTGCTCCTAACTTCGAGGCTCATCTTGCTTTGGAAAACAGTTGGATTTGATGATGTCTGAAGGTCCTTTCCAATGTGAATTATTCCAAAGTTATCCTTCAATCATAATGACTTTCTATTATAAGTTATTTAGTGCAGTAGTGAAAACACTGCCAGGAAACCTGTGAGAAAGCAAGATTTTATTACTGACAAAAATGTCTTTTGATACATTTCCTCCTGTTGAGAATTGGTACATGAAAATCTTAAAAGCACTAGCTTTTCCTGTTAAATAAAAATTGAAGGCATTTACCCATTCTCCGAGTTGAGTGTCTGTCCCCATAATACGTTAAACATTAAAAAAACCCCTCAAACATGTTACATTAAGTTTTATACACTTGTATAAATGCACATTCACACCCACACATTTATGTAGAAACACATCGGTAGAAATGCATCATGCATATAATAGTTAATTACTCAAGAGAAACAGAATGGTTGAGATCAGAAAGGACCCCTGGAGATCATCCAGTCCGACCTCCCAGCTCAGGCCAGAGTGACCCCTCACAGGTTACCCAGGCCGTTGTCTGGTCAGGTTATCAGTATCTCCAAGGAAAAGAGACAACACTTTAAAAATCAAACCAAACCAACCCAAAATGTACTCTTATTTCTTATGATATGCCTAAATTGCTCAGTGTTCCTGATTCACAGTTCTGTTTATACTGTTTCCATATTTTATAGCCTGTGAGTAAAAAGAGTGACAGAAGGCAACCTGAATACACTATGAAAAACTTTTGCAGAAAATAGCACTTCGTACATTTTTTTTGAAATTTGGAGACTCTAAAGCCTGTTCATCAGAAAGTAAAACACCTTTAGGTTTCATAATAAACAAAAAAGCCTGAAAATTGGTACAAAAGGTTCCCACATGGATTCAGTAAGTACAATACAGGCTTCATGCACAACACAAGAGCTGCTACACAGCCCATTTTTTCCCCTTAATTTTACAGAATGTGAGACTGCCCTGCTGAATAAAGGTTCACTACTTAGATTACTTCGCAATGATTTTTCAGAAGTAACATGATGCTTCAGGGTGTTTTTCTAACCAGGCAGCACACAGCGATTGACCAGTCTTCACCATGAATTTATTATTTCAATAGCTTTCAATATCAACACAATTAGACATATCCCCTGTTGATTAATTTCAAATGAAATGTAGAAATAAAAAAAATATTTTTGGCCAGAACTGAATGTGAGATTACCTGCAATTACTCACATATCTGTAGGCACAAACAGGCCTTGGTGAATTTGCAGCACCAAAATCCCCCCTGCTCAGATGATCTTTAAAAGTCCCTTGCAACCCAAACCATTGTGATTCTGTAGGTTTTACTGCACAGTGATACCATCATGGTTACTACTGCAGAGCTTAAGGGTTAAACGGGGGAACATGCTGTGCCAGGTACTGTGTAAACAGGAGCTACATATGGCTACACTGCTCACTGTAGCACAATGAAAAGACAGCTCAGCTCACATTTTATTCAGCCTGGGATTTTGGTCTGCTTTTATGAAGCATCTTTCCTCCCTAGCTAGAATATCTCATCTCTAGCATTCAAATAAGCTTTTATTTACAACTGAATTCAGGTAACTCCACACAACTCTCTCTTGTATTATTGGCAAAATACCATCTTGAGGCTGATTTCTGTTTCAAATATCAAAGTCTTAGGAAAGTGTGATAGAAAGTGGTGTCCTTTATTTTCAAATTAACTGGATTACTTCTGAAATCTTGGCTTGACCAGCTGTACACATTGTTTCACAGGAGCAGTAATCCACAGCTTTAGCACAGAACACATTTTATCATTGGGGTTAAAGAGATTTACCTTGTGAGGCTCATTTACACAGCTAATTACATTATTGCTTTGCTGACTCCTTCCTGCTCTCATCACACATGCAAAACGCCATCTGCCCTAGTAAATCTAACTAGCCAGATGAACTCCTAATTTACCAATGCAATTTGTGAAGAAATATTAAGTACCTCTGAGGATCTCCAGTTAGGAAAACATAATCACTAACTCCTGCATTGCAAGACTACTGTGCATACAGACTCAGTATCTCATCACTCTGGCAAGAAAATGAGGTTATCACTAAGTGTGCTTCTTAGAACTGTTCTACAGAAAGGGACAGCAAAAACAATAGAGATTTAAAAATAAGCTGTCTGGCTCCTAAGTACCAACATAAATTAATTACAAATTCTTCTGTCAAGGAAGTTTTTTGAATTTAGGTGACAGGAATATAGTTGGAGTAAAACCTTTGGGAATGCTATGCTTCCACTTCACTCAGAAAATTCCAATGAGCCAGTTCAGCTGTAGTGCAACTCCAACATTAATCAAATTATGCCAGAAATTAGTATCTTTTTGTGCATAATATATTAGGCTTCTATTCTGAAAGGTCTTCAAACAAGCCAACAAGGACCATGACCGAAGCATTCACATCGTGCTAAAAGAAGATTTTTTTCCGAACAACAGGGGAGAATTACATAGGTAATACAAAATATCAGTTAATAACTACTTTATTGCTATCTCGTTCTCATGCGTAAAACAACATTTCAGTCCATTCCTGTTCATCTATAATAGAGTCAATGGACTACATACACATTGAACAGTTCAGAATTTCTCTGAATACAGGTCAATTAGTCAGACATTAATGATTAAAGTGACTTCAAACTTGCTTTTTTTTCCTAATTATGAGTCACAGTAATGAATATCTCCCACAAAGCCAAGAAAACCAGGAAAGCTGGTTCAGACTCATCACAGACAAAAACTTTCTAGGTATCTTAAAGCAACTTCTACGGCAACTTCAGTTTATTGACCTTTGAAAACACTTGCTTTGACTTAAGTGGGGCTTTGGTTGTTGTTTCCCCAAAGCCTCAAGCTAAGAGCCTCTACCGTGATCAGATTCGGCTCCCACTGAGGAGGTCTCCTTCTTAAGATAACCCAGGGTTACCTTTGGTCCCCTCTACTGTCCCTACTTCCATTAAGGCTCTGCTCACTCTTGCTCTCCCTAATCCCACAGCATGGCTTCCCTCTGGTTCCACTGCAAAGCAAGGTGGGAGCTCAGGAATGCTGATGGCTGAAGAATCCATCATGTGCGGCTGGTGACGGCAGAGAGGGAGGGCCCTGACACACTGCTCACCCCGTGCACTCTGTCCTCTCTGTGCAGAGCAGGAAGAAAACTCACTCTGTAGGACAAGTGGAAAGTCTGACAAGGAGATCTTCCCAGTTCCTACACAATAAGAGATCACTTTGGTACACAGATAAGGAATCTAATCCAGGCATACCCTCATATAGTCTAGACTATTCCTTTCCAACTTCAGATTTAAAAGCTTCATTCCCCTCTTCACAATGCTTTCCTCCAAAAGACTTGGGACATAGCCCTTGTCCTTAAATAAGAAAAAAACCCCAGCCTCCTTGGATAACTTCTCCCCCCTCTTCTTAGGCAAGGTTTCTCTCTATACAATTCACTTTTTTTTTTTTCCATGGAGTTACTAGGAACATCAGGGTGATTCAGCTTCCAACCTCCTATTCCTTGCAAGAAGCCATTCTGACCCTCTTCCCTTTGAGCACAATTCCTGAACAACACACTGATCTTCACTTGTCTCAGTAGCCCACTCATGAGATCACCCATTTCCACTACAGAGGTGGTGAAAGGAAATTCTCTGTTCAACCACCTGCCTATTCACATGCATTGAATAAATAACGAGCAAAAATCACCATGCCTTTTGGACAAGAGAAAAAGGCAAGTAGGAAAAGAACTTTGGTGCTGTGCTTTACCACTAATGTGCAAAATAAAGCCCTAAAACCTGTTATTACACAATGCCCAGAATAACTTGATTGAATGGAGGTCAAACACCAACAAATACATACTAAATTGCTTAAGTATTTTAACCTCTTGCTATGCAGATTGCTATGACAATCTGTCCTGTCACCCTCTTCTGCCTTCATTCAGCATGCAGTTTCCTCTCATCAACATGATCATTGTCCATTCCCATTCTTTGACTCTGCATTCTTTAATTACATGTTATCCTACAGCACTCTGGCTGTCACAAAATTCAACAACGCACGGTATGACACAAGCAATAACACAGTAAATATATTTTTAAGGTCTTGGCAGACTTGTAAAGCATATGCTGCTTTATTCATAATTGAAAGGAAAAGCTACCAGACCACCTAGAAAAGCACCTTAGCTTATACTGCATGCAGTGCGAGGCAATGTGGAGAGAGCAAGGAGAGATGCAATATGAAGTAGGTAATGAAGAGATGAACAGCTATGAGCAGGGTCGTAACTTCAGGAGTCGCCTAACAGAGAGAGCTTCAGCCAGAGCACAGGTAAGACTAAGCATGGTAGAACTGCTGAAGACAAGAAATTGCACAGCAGCAACAGCTTCCAAGGTAACTAGAATGTGAAATTGAAACTTCTTTACTTAACACCCTTCCTGACAGAAAATAACACTGGTCTACTGAAGAAATAAATTATACAGCAGTGGATCAGATAAGAGTAACAGTCAGTGAACTTTGTTCATGCAGACAAAAAAGTTCCCCATTTCCCAAAAATGGATGTTATTAGTGAGGAAGACCAAACAGGTAATTTAAATCTTCCACAGAAAATCCTCAAACCTCAGAGCTGCCCCAAACTTGAGGTTACTCTTTAGTGCAATCACATTTTCTCTTTAGGCACTTTCTGCTTTCCATTGACATGCACAGACAACGTTAAAGAGCCTGGCCAAAGAAAAGGTTTGAAGAAAAAAGAAACAGCCACAATATCGACCGTTACAGGATGCATGGAATGAAAGATTTCTCCTTTGAAAATAAACTTTCCAGGGGTTTTCTAGTTGTTCCTTGCTACAAAGAAAGTTCTGTTCTTGCTGAAGTTTTGGAAGGAGAAAAAAGAGAGAGAAGCCTTTAGAAAAATCCTTCCTTGGGAGGCTGCAATGAATTTGCATGCATCACGCAGACACAAAATGAAGCCGAAAGCTTTGAAGAAGTATTCCACACAGAAACTACATTCTCTCTTTTTTCTGAAGGCAAGAAAACTTCTGTAGCACAGTTTGTGCCACCACAGCTATTTTTTGTCACTTGCCTTGTTTGCAGTAGCTACCTCAAGTTATCCCTAGGCCACCATCTGGTAAGGATTTACAACAGATTACAGGCAAAGATTTAACTTGGTGCACTGTATGTTTGGTTTAGCACATTGCATACGCTGAGCAACTTCTTGATATGCTGGGTTGTGTAAACATACTGGACTTGTAACTTTGATCTAAGTAGTAAATATTTAGGCTGTATGAACATTTTTCCTCTTCCTGTATCTCCTCAGGAGTTGCTGTAAACTGAGGAAACCACAGAAAATCCTCTCTTGCATAACTTGGATTATCTGAAATATGAACACAGATAATTAATTGAGAATTACATACTGGAGACCTGCTGACCAGATTACCTCAGTGACTGGCATTCTGGCAGCTTCCCTGAGGCTCCTCAGAATTGCCTCTCTCTGCTTTCCCGTTTTTGCAAGAGCCACAACTTTCCATGTATATTTGATAACTAGGGCATACATATTAGTTCAAAGTACTACAGAGACCACTACTTCACTCAAAAATCAAAGCAGAAGTAAAGGCTGCTACTCTGGAGAGAGCTAATTAGGCCTGATACTTGGATTTATTCCATACAGGTACAGGCATCTTTCAGCTGAGTTAAACAGCCAAAGGAATACTTAATAGTAGTAGCAATATTCACATTCACAACTGTAATCACATTTTAAAGTTCACCAAAATAAAATAATTTTGTATTTTCTGTCAAAAGAAAGATCCTGACTATGTTAGGATGCAATACAAGTCATAATTTAACCACACAAGTGTTTTTAGATAAGAAATTTATGTGCTTATTAAAAAAGGTGTCCAAGTTAGTTTGTGGAGCTTTTTTATAACTGGCAGGTTTACACTAAATGTATATACTGATAGCGTAGTCAGCTTAAACTACACTTCCTGACATTTGTGGTACCTGGTTTCTCTTCTAACATGAAGATAACTCACTTTTGGAAAAAGGAAGAAGAATACTCAAAAGCTTTAATACATATACAGAAAAATTTAATAATGTTAAAAGGATTACAAAACCCAGTAAAATTAATATTTACACGTTTATTTTGCTCCAGCAACTTTTGAATACCGCGTATTCACTCAGAAAAGGCACCACTTTGGTTAAGATCTGAAAGTTACACAGACCATCCTGAGAAGCAAAAACAACAGTTGAGAAAAAGGGAGAGGAAAAAATACTGATTGTCATTTTCAATGTAATGAAACATTGACTAGGATGACTGTGGAAAGATTTGTTGCAAAGATCTATCAAGATGTCTTTACCTCAGCAGACTTCATTCAAGAAAAAGCCATCACTGAACAAGACTTAGGAGTTTACTGTTCTGGGAACAACCAGCTAAGCAAATTACCAACAAAATATAAGAGGGCTAGGCTGTGCTATCTTATTATGATGGTCAGTAACAAAGAAAAGAGAGGCTCAAATGACTGCTTTTCCAATAACAGGCAGTCTCTGTACAGTATTTCACATGATTAACTCAAAATGCTTTGTAACAGCCAAGATGATAAGAGAACTGAGAAGTCCCTTAGAAGCTTGCAAAAACATAATTCCAGTAAGTTCAATGATATTCCCCCTCTTCTCTCTCCCCATCAGTTCCAGAGCTACAAGTTAGAAATGAGAATGCGATTGAGCATTATGTGGACAGATAAGCATGTAAAAACTAAATGAAGGGGCAGGATGGACAGCAAAGTAGTAGTCACTGCTAGGCTGAGAAAACCATGGTGCAGAGTTGCCTGCAAACCTGAAAGATATCTGCAGTTGCTGGTAATTTTCAAAGAGGTTCATTCATGGTGCACATTACCAGACAATATGTCTGATCTAATACCTGTTCTGTCCCTCTTACTACAGGAGATGCTGCAGGTATGCTCTGCAAGTCTCAAACAAGCTATCATGCTTTTAGTGGTACTACGAGTACAATAGTGCTAATTATCTAAATATATGCATTTCTAGAACATGGTACCTTTGCTTTTTTCTTTAAAAATATGCAAATCCCACTAATGAAGACTCTTTACTTAGAATGACAAACAAACAAGAAGGCCATGTTCACTCACAATACCATCCTGTACTTACACCCTTCCCTTCCTTGTAGTCAGCACCCCTGGATTCAGTTGCATCCAGAACTTATCACCTGTGCCCTGAAGCAGGGAAAGATGCTGACCAGCTCTCTTATTATACCTGGTATCTCCCACTAACGTCCACAGACAAGCAGAACTGGGTCAGGACAGTTTTAAGGACAGTCCACGCTCTAACTATTAGCAGGTTTCCTGAGTTCCCCAGTACTCCACACAGAATATGCCCAACCCACTGGCCAGAGATGTTCCCACAGACAAAAAGCAGGTAGCTGTTTCATTTGGAACAGGCAGAAGGCAATTTAGACTGGTAAGCTGTCTGAATAGTCCACAACTGTAAGCCTATTTAATTTATGATTGTTATTAAACTCCAAGAGGCATGGCTGTTTGAGGTACCCTGCAGGAATTACCACAGTCATCTGCGCTAATGCCACTTTTGAGTACCCTCCCCATGCAAAGTAACCCAAACTCTACCTGAAGTTTGTTTTCTTTAGTTTCTCCCTTCTGTCCTAACAGTATTGAAATTGTAAAGTTGAACTGATGTTTTCCAATTGCTGTCAAAGGAAGTTTTTTCTCCTAGGCAGAGCTGGCAGGCAGTATAAGAGATCAGGGCAAGCACTGAGGATACTGTAGAGAAAGGATTCCAGATGGGCATAAAGACCAAGAATTTCAGATGATCAGCTATGCCACACTGATTAAAAAATTACTTCTGTATTTTCCATATAATACCTGTCTGCAAAAGAGATTCCTTGTTTATGTAATCCAAAATAAGTGGGCAGGAAGACATCAGAGAAGCTTTAATATCTGCAACTGTAGTTTTCTGCAGTAACTTCCAGTAGATAATCTATATAATCCTCCCCCTGCCTAAAACCCCTGTCTCCTCCCTGCCCACATAAAGTCCTTTTGACAAGCAATCTGTTAGTCTGTCGTTTTGAATAAATCAGGGGAAAAAGAATTACTCTTCTGATGCCTAAGAAAGTTAAAAAGCCAGCCTTAAATCTGCTTCAGAAATGTTCTCACACTGTTCCTCGTCTACATGGGCATGTCACCAAGCAGAGCAGCTCTTAACTTCCCAACATGAAATGAGCAGCGGTTTTTTTAAACACTATTTCCTTAAATGTAAAGGAGTGGGCAGAGAAAAGAAGAGAATAATTATCTCCTATCTTCCTGCTGCTCCATCTTCCCCAAAGTTACATACAAGAAATTTCTTTCAATGTATACACCGTATTTCCAAATAAAAGAGCACTGTTATCCCAGTTCTCTACCACCACTCACTCCTTGCTTCATGTAACACCTGTCACTGCATTTTGCAGTGCACCTGTCACATCTGCATTTTTGATATACACTTAAGCCACTATTCTAAATTCACACCACAGCTCTACTCACAGCTGTGGAAAAACACCAGAGGGATGGAGTGAAGGCACCGACTGTCACTTGACCACAGAACTGAGCTAATCTAACAAGCCAGTCTAACAGCTAACTTACTAATGGGCAGATTGCTCTTCCCCTCTTCTCAGTTCCTACAACAGTTCCACCAGTGCTCCCAATCCAGCTTCAAGGCGTAAGCTTTGAGAAAACTAACCCACCTGTACAAAGGGGTAGCTATCAAACACTAGCTCAAAAAAGTAGTATATCACATCCAAACTAAAACTGAAACTTCACACAACTGCAAAAAAGGATATCCTAATTTATGTTTTTATGAAACGTCATAATGGCTACAGGTACCTATGCAAAATTTTATGGTGCTGGACTGCAGCACCTGCAGAGTCAGAGCCAGAGCACAATCCTTTCACCTCATGCAGACATGCCCAACATTTCTGGGAAAGTCTTCAGTTTAAAAATAAAAGGGCACTACCAACTACACATAACTAAGCCTAGCTCCAACATCCAGACACATGCATTTGTTTTTGTGGGGAAGCTGTGCAAGACTTATTACTAACAGGAAGCAAAATTAAAGTAAAAATGGGCACTGAAGAATTAGTTACAAAAGGCAGAGAAGCTAGTTGGACACATGCACACACAAAATAATTCTGCCTTACTGAGTACTTACAATTGAGGGGGTGATGAAGTTTTGATTATTTGCTTTAGGACCTCACACTCAACACAGTGAATAGATTAAAAAAGTCAGTATCCTAGGAGCTCACTAAACCTACCCAAAATAACAGGGTTTTGCATATGCATGTTCTATTAGCTATACTAGCTACAGATACAGTTTATTTTCACATCAAGTTACAAGTTTCTTTATTAAAATATCTGGAAATAATTTAATTGCTGAATACACTCATGTGATTTATTACTGAGATAACACAAGGCTAACTTGCTGAACTTCACAAACTGCAGCTGCTTTAAAGTCTGACTAGATGAGGAGAAAAAGACCAGAAAGGGTCATACACAGAACCTGACATGAAAATATTCAAGTTCTGATGCTCAGTCTGATTAAACTGTTCAGCAAAATTCCACAGACAGAAAGAACTGGAAGGTGTAGTCCAGGTCTAAAAATCAGCTTGTTAGTGTTCCCCAGAGCAAATAGTACATTTAAGTCTTTTGCCCAGAAAGTATCTCCATTCAACAGTTGATTTTTATGTTAAAGTTGTACTCCTGCTTCAGCAAACGCTTATCTAGAATAAAAGTCAGAAGCTGGAGCAAAGCAGTTGTAACATAACTGGTAGAATAGTTCTGCAGTATGTTCAGCTACAGTAGGGTAAGGTAAACAGGCTTGTAAGTTTTTGTCTTATTTCGCCTAAAACAGGAGCAGGAGCTTTATTCCTATCTTCTTTCCTTTGTGAACGCTTCATATTTTTTCTTACAAGACACAAGTTGTGAAGTGGAAGATTTGTTGGGCACATCCTGCTGGCAACTGGAATCTCCGATTAACATTCTCTTACTGCAACTAACAACTGTTTCCATGGGAACAAAGACAAAACTATGATAATTCATAGCAGCCACAGCATCATATTGACCATGCCCTGTCCATACCAAATTCATATCTGAAGGTTTCCAACACAACAAATGACATGCACCATCTCACAAACATGAAGTGACAACTTTATCAAAAAAATCAATGCTGCAGTTTATGAAAGTTTCCATGTAAGAAAAACTGATTATTCGTTTTGTTAGACGTCCTCTTTCTTAGCTAAGTGATAGAAGCAGATTGTAATTTTCCTACTATCATCTCTATTTTAAGTGGTGTTACTAACAAGAAAGAAATGATGCCTCTATCCTAAACAGTCCTCAACAAAACGAGCAGCAGCACAAACATTACCATGAAGGAACGAAGGCACACTGAAATTAAAGTGACCTACTGAACCTCAGGTAGCAAACCAGCCTTTTCCACTCCAGTGTATCATTAACTCAAAGTGGAGGCTGCTTCCCTGAATAACAGTTTACATGTAAGTAAACTCATTCCTATTTACAGCAGTACATCATCTGGTAATGAGTACAAAAACATTTGACTGGTGGAGTTGAAAGCAGAATCTATTTGGACTTACTGAAGCACTGCAATTAGATATTCTAATCCACTTCTTTTGAGCTAGTTTCTTGCCTTATCTAAAGAGCGCTATGCTCGTCTTAAAGATTCAGCAATTTAAAAAAACTTAAGGCGCTACAGTTCCTTGCCCTCGTTCTGTTACTGTACTTTACATGAGAACTATATTTAATCCAATTAATAACTTACTAATTAAATCTAAACTCAGATTAAAGTTGTATTTCCACAAACTTGATAGCACAAACAAATTTAGAAGGGAATAAATAATTACTTATCTAGATGTAACTAAAAGAAAACCATCTCTCAAAATATTTCTTGACTGATTTTTTTCTTTAATTTAAGTGATCCCTTTCAACTGTTGAGGCGTAGCAGCATCCAATTAAGAATAACATTTCCCGAAGACTCTCATGTACTTCATATCTTGTTTTATCGTACCAGTATAAAGGCCATACTGGCTTTCTTCCTAAAAGGCACACTATAGAGAGAAGGAGTATGAACGTTATCCTGTAACATATTCAGCACCAGCAGAGCACTATTGCAAAGGCAGGAGTATCTACATGCAATTAGACAATCTTATCACTTTTTTTCCTCCAGGCTAAGAGTACTAATAGATGAGAAACTGAGTACTTCCAAGTATTAGGAAAAAATATAAGACTACTAAGATCAAAGGTCTAAGTGATTGCTGATACTTCTCTATGTTGTGGTTATATGCAATACACTGGAGCATCAACCTGGGGCTAACTCTTCTGAAGCACCAGTCCCATCAGAACGATGATGTTTGAAATAGAAACATCAAAAGGCTTGCTTTCTGTGCCCATTTGTCATTATGTTTATTTTCATCTCTGAATCAGAGTTAACTCTATTTCAAGTTGGAATTTAAAAAAAACCAAACAAAACAAAACAACCATTTTAAATATGTAACTACACCATTAATATACTGAATGAGAAAACAGAACAGCATATGGCAAAAGAGATTATGGGGATTAGCCAATTAAATGGTATGACTCAAACCAACATGATCCGTCAAATCCGTATTTTGCAGTGAAGTATGTGGGGCCATGGGAACATGACTTCACCTAATGCAAATAACAAAGCCAAAGTTCTGAAAATAACTGATTTGGCAAAAAGTATCTTCAAGGAAGTAAGGAGAAGTACTAGATGTTCAAAGCTTACAAGCTAAGAACAACTTATTTACTTCTTTAATTCTGGAGCTCCCAATACCTACTTGATGCAGAACTTATTACGAGCAGTCCCACGGGACAATAACCTTGACCATAAAGTCTATACGCACTAATCATTCACACGCTTAGAACATGGGATATTACTTTTGACATACATTACAGACCAAATTCTTGGTAATGTGAAAACACAGCAAATGTCTCAGTGAAGTCAAGTTTCCACAGTCGTAAGAAAGCGAAATACTCGAGCAGGGCTTTTAGGCAGAGTGGAGGCCTGTTTTAGGAGCTGCATGCAGATACCAATCCTCACCTTCAGGTCTCACAGAGATACAAATAGTTCACGTGCATATTTAACAGAAGGAAAGAGGCAAAAGGAGCAGAGATATCTGGAAACAGTGCCTCACAAAGGTGAGATTACTGTCACCTTCATGCAACTGCCCTCATTACACTTTGTGTGAGACCTGTTCAAAAGACATGGCCTGCCGGAAAACAGGCCAGGATATTATTCTGTTGGTTGACCCCTGGGACTCTGAGCACTTTTAATTCATCCATTTTACAGCTGAGCTCATTCTTCTACAGTTATGTCAGAAATGCATAAAGAAATGTCAAAAATCCAAGCAAACAGTAGTTCACAGATATCATACACATAGGTGACCAATTAGACTAAAGAAATTAAGGCTTTATATTACTAAAAGTTTAAATGTATAAATTGAAAGCTGTATTACAAAATAATATAAACACCTTTTATATACAGTTGCAGCAAAACCACCAAAAGGAATCAGTTACAAACCAAAGCTATTCTTAGATTTTATTAAAGGTTCACCTTGATATAATTTTAAATGCCAATATTACACAATTATATTAGCACTTTTAAGAGCTAAATGAAACAAAAAGCATGTTGAAAAGTCAAGTTGATAAAACTACCACATCCATAAAAACACAATTTCCAAAAGCACCTTTTAATCAATGCAACTTTAATAAGATTGCACACACTTCAGCAACACCTTAAGTTTTCCTTCAGAAGGAACACCTTAGCAGGAAACGAATGGAAAAAGAAGTCTCATTAAGTGCCGTTTCAAGTTTTAACCTGACAGCTTTCAAAGGAACAAGAAGCTACACATGGCTATGTAATGGAACAGCTCTTGCATAAAACTTGACCATGGATGCACATATATGGAAACAAATGAAATTTATTTCAAATGTCCTGGGCTAAATCTTATAACATTGTAACCACCTATTTATCACAATATGCAAAACTCAGAGAGCTGTCTCTTATGGATTTAAGGTTAAATACAAAGCAGCTTATCCTCTACTTCTATCTCATGCTGTTTCAGTTAAGGAAACAAGCCTCAAATGCATCAGTGACACCTTTGAGATATGTAAGCAAAGTTCTGTGAAATTTCATAAACATTTCATTTTCATTAACAACCTCCTCCCCATTATGCTTAGCAGAAAAATATTCTTTTATACAGAACTGCAGACATTTCCAAGCCATAACATGTGCTACTTACAAAGCTCTTCATACAATTTACTTCCTGATTATGGCCTTGGGATCCACAATAGAGTGAAGGCATCAGTAACAAATCTATATTTTAAACAAAAGTAGTTTATCTGCTTACCTTGAGGAAAAGTATTTGGCTGCACTAAGTACAGGAATGCATGTACTATTTTAAACAAAATTCCTATTGCCCCAGGTTCATGGTATGCACCTGTATCATACGTCTTGGCTGGTACAAATCCAAAATCCAAAGTTCCAGGAGGTGGTTTGTATATAGGCTGTACCTCTGAAATAGTACTTCCACAAAGCAGCAGCAGCAGCAAACAGAGTTCCACAGCCATAGTGAGCAGTATTCATAAAATTGGAGGTAGAGATATTTGTCCAACCAAGTCTAGAAATCTTCAATACATTCACTTGGGGGGGTAGCTTTCTAGCCAGGAGAATGCTGGTGTACTCTCACACCTTCAATTCTTAAATGTATTTTTACTTCAGAGTGGTACAGCAGCCTCTTGTGGAAATGACTCAGTGCACCATCTCTGGCAAAAAAAAAAAGAAACAGCTCATTAAGGTGTGTGAAAGCAAATAGGAAAGTAAGTGCAAGACAACCTGAAATCTTCTATGGAAATTGAATATATCACCAGTTGCAAAAGTGAGCCAGATAGGACCGTGAAGAAAAAAAATATTGAGGTTTGCGAATAATATGTTACATCAAGTACACTGTACTTGAAAGAGCTGGAAAAAACAATTATGCACAGTTCCAGGTCAGTGAGTTTTCAAAAACAAAGCAGAATGTTGGTACAGCTCCAAGGGAAACAAAACTAAAGGAGCAGTGCATGAGTTGCACTTCTGACTAAGTACAATATGTCATGTCACAACAATTACACAATGCATTTAATTACCACCTGATGGTTCTGTAGTTGATGACAATTATTACAATTATTACAATTGTTACTGTATTTCTTTAATCTACACTTTTTAGCAAAACCTTCAATCCTAGGAACTCTTAACCGTCTTCCAAGATTGAGGAAAAAAATTATACATCACTGAAAAGTTACCAAAACAAAAAAAAAACCCCAAACCCAACAAAACATCACCCTCTTGACAGATGACAATGGGTGTCTGTAATTATTTTTTATTAATTCAAGCTTTCTCAAGGGTCTCCTTAGGAATTGGAAAAGTCAACAATTTTTATTTACAGCTTGCTAAAGCTGAGTGTCATTAAGATGACTCTGGATGCTTATACATGTTTAAGAACACTCTGAATCTAGAAAGTCATAGCAGCTTATCTACCACTACTTAAGAAACGTAAACAGAAACATCCCTGGGTTTCCAACAAATCAAGTGACCACATCTTGATCTAGAAGAAGCCAGGTAAGACTCCTTCACTTCAGTGGGCAACAGCAGCCTCGGAGGAAGCAGAACAAAACCAACCACATAAAAGGCAACAGAGAAACTGCTGTCCTTCTCTGATTCTGGCAGCTGCACATACTTGATGAGCCTGTCAGTGAGCACTGCGCTGACTTTCCCACCCATCAGCCTGGCTTCTCTTTGGGACCTCTTTGCTGATGCCCAGAGCGGCACTGGCAAGGTACACACTGCTCATGACAAGACATCACTTCCAGCTGGGGAACACCAGCACCAACTGCCTTCCCCAAGCACAGCCGGGCCTCTGCTGTCCTTTTAAGCAGCACTACCCAAGAGAAATACTTTCAATCTCCACTCTGCTGTTCAGACCATTCACTGGCTGGAATAACAGCAAAGTAACACAAACACCTCATGGCTCCAGTCAGCCCAATGCTACAGGAATACCTTGACTTCCAGGGTACTTCCAGGTCAAAGAGATACTGAAGACAGAAGACTTAAAACCTGTAGTAAGGTGATGCTTAAAATCTCCCTCCGTGTTTTACAGTCTCTGGTAAACACCAGCTACCGTTCTGAAAACCAGTACTTTCCAAGAAGTCAAAGTCACATTGCAAGCTTGTTTAGTAGTCTGTGCTGCACTCAAAGGATAGATCAAGAAAAATATGGAACAAAGGAATACATGATCAGATCAAAGACGTAGAGGCAGTTTTCTTTCTCCATTGTTCAAATGAGTTAAGAGGGAACTCTCAAACTTATCTTTCCTCCTCACAGCTTATGAAAACCAAGAAGAATGAAGAGTAATAATGCTACGAGTAGCACAGCTATCCAACCCTTATTCAAAAAGGTGATGTTAGCAACCACTCTGAAATACGCTCAACACAAGCACACAGTAATTTAGAATACATAATACCATGAGGATTTTCCTATCTGGAAAAGAATATTCTGTTAAAGATTAATGAAAGGAAAAAAAAGTTCAAATCCAAAATATTAATTTTTCCTCCTTTAATTTTTACTGAAACTAGCTTTCTTCAGCCTAAAATATACTTTTTAGTGAAGCTTTATCATATGCACATCTTGTTCTAAGGCTATACGTAGAAATGGTCAAAAAGTGAAAACTGCTTAGGCTGCAGCTTATTATTGAATCTCCAGAAACTCTACAGGACAAAGTATCACAAGACCACAACTAGGTGAAAAAAAAATCATTTTGCCTTTATGACAGAACAGTGAAACTTGTGCAAGTTCTGATGCCAAAACGATTTTTGCTTTTACATATATTCTTCACATATATTCGTAGCTCTGCGGACTACTACTGTATAGTTATATCGTTTCCTAGCTAACTCCAGGACTTTTCCTATTAGACAAATTCCTGAAGGTCTGTTCTAATCTTGCTGCTTCTGGGAACCAAGACCAAGCCACCTTCCTAATACATTTTCTCATGTTTTAAACATAAACAGGGTAGAGCTTGCAGCAAGGAGGGAGGGCTTCAGAGGGGGTGAAACCAAGAGGGGGAATTACTTCATTAACTGTACTTTTAATTTGGGGTTCTTGTCAATTACACTATTTTGCTAAACTTATAAAAGCCCTATATTTTCGTATATTTTTGTATTTTCAGAGTGTATGTCAGCATGTTGTGCTCCTGGAGGGACCTTAATTAAATGGCAACCACTTTTTATCACCTTAACTTTGTCTTCAGGGGCTCTTGATTTTAGGAGCTCAAAGGCAATAGTTCAATTTGGTTTCCTGAAAAAGAGATTTGAACAATTTTTCTAAGTCAGGTTTAGTACAGTGCAAAGTCACACTGCAAGCACATTGCACTTCAGTGAATCAGGAGAAAAAGCTCACACACGGTAACTGAGCCTTGATTACAAAAGTTAAGGAAATGGATGCAAAAGCATCCATTTCAGTGAAATGTTAGGTGTGATTGTGAAAGATGAAACTGTGAAGACGATGACTTCTCCATCTGATGTCTTAAGGTAAAGCTCTCTGTAGTGTGCTCTGTTATATTAGAGAGAGGGCAAAAGAAGATAAAGTACACACAACTCTTTTTTGTAAGATTTTAAATTAAAGACAATTTAAAGTCTATCTGATTGCACGAACAGGCAAATGAAACAGCTAAAATGTTTTCCCAATACAGGAAAACAATTACTACACCTTCTAGAAGTAAGCAAACATGTATTAACCAAGACAAAGTGGGCAGTTTTAAGACAAGGACACTACTGCAATTGCAAGGACATTCTCTGTACTGAGAAAACTAACAATATTCTGCTAAGTGAAAAAACGTAAGTCTCCAATTCTACATATTTTTCAGTCCAGCTTTTTAAAAATTCGGGTAAGTTTCCTGCAAATCAACAAATCTGCAGAATTATGACCATACTCTCTTCCTCTCCCTTTGCTGGCAAATATATCACAGTAAACATGGTACATAAAATCTTATTGGGCAATTCCTCCAGACTGACACCAGTTCTTCTCTATACTACATAAAACACTAATATTTTCAAGGTTACATTAATAATCAGGAACTTGCAGAAACACTATTAAACCTATAACTTAAGATGCCTCTGAGCGCCTAATATGTATTCAACCTACCTAAAAATAACTCCGATGTAAAAAGCTCCCAGCAGTTCTCCTTTTCTTGATATCTAAAAAACTTAGCTGGGAGCTTATTAGTAGTTAAATATGCTAGACAAACAGCATTAAAGAGGAAAAATCTATCCCTGAAATCGGTAATTCCGAGAACTTGAAAAATGACATACACAGGAGCGACACAAATAAAGAGAACTGAATAGCAGTTTATGCTAATCTTCATTGCAGCATGTGGGCATCTCATTTCCTCAGACACAGTGTGGCATCACTGCAGTCAATGAGTTGCAGGAAACGC
Organism: Picathartes gymnocephalus; assembly: GCA_013390045.1. Classification (NCBI taxonomy): domain Eukaryota; kingdom Metazoa; phylum Chordata; class Aves; order Passeriformes; family Picathartidae; genus Picathartes; species Picathartes gymnocephalus. The sequence goes on from WEKY01023707.1 coordinate 35,760, forward strand.
CAATACAACTCTCCCCAAGTTCAAGTAAACAGTGAATGAAAAGAAGCTGTGTGAAATTTTGAAATGCTTACAGTAATTATCAAATAAGCTACCAATTTCATTACTACACACCCTGTGAAGTACTCAAGTTAAAATAAATTAAAGATTTTCATTATTATATCTGTGTGGTTTGCAAATGTCTATTTGCAAAGACTCAAGCTTTTGCATTTTATTCTGTGGTTGACATTAATATTCTACGCGTACAAGTCACTAAGTATAACTCCTGGAGTTTTAAATACTACCTGTGGAGAACACCATCACCCAAATATGCAGCAGTATTATCATCTCAGATATATCCTGTCCTGTTACTAAAAATGTTTTCCAAAACCGATCTCTGCTTTAAGTTTAACAAGGAAAGAGAAGACAGAGCTAGATGCTTTAGTTCAGCAACTGCTTCCATGATACATCAACTCTGTGTAACAGAACTCAGAGGCAGCATGATGTCCAGCTCTTTGTTCCAGTGGGACTGGCCTCCTTCTGTTTAACACTGCAACCCATGAAAATACAACACTGCAGTGCAGTGATGCAACCATGATTAGCTCTGTGAACTGAAATTCAATCAACCAGGGGGCTAGACTGCTAAGGCTCAAAGCGGGAGTCTGTTGGCAGTGAACCACGATAGGCTGGGATCGTGGTAGATGCAGTTGTCCATAGGAAGCCCAAAAAAAGGTTCTGAGTACATTTGTTACATTTTTTCAATTACACTTACGAAAATCCAAGTCCATAATCCCCTTGCACCAGTGCCAGCAGCCACCAGAAGTGAAATTAGAACAGCCACAAAACACATAGTTACAGGCAGACTGAACTCCTAAGAATGCATTAAAAAAAAACCAAAAGCAAAACAAAACACATACCACCAACCTTCCCATTCAAGAGACCCAACACCGTTAAAAAGGTATAGTTTTCTGTTACTGCCATAAGCCTACCAACAACTACAACCTGTTGCCATAGGAGGATTAAGAAGCAAATAAACCTAATAAACACTAGGGACTGCAGAATGGAGCTTGCCAGACTGAGAAAAACTAAACAAATAGCATCTTCCACAGAAGGCAGCCTTGGTACCCATCTGACTTGCCTGCTATATGTTCAAAGCAAGTAAGTGCTCGGGTCAGGAAAAATGGGATATTCCGAATCCAGTTTGCTTTGAGCAGCTTCTTACTAATTTCAAAATCAATGAACTAAAAAAGCAACATCAAAAAATCCTTCTGTTTTACAAGTCACAGCCATCTGCAAGCAGAAACAACCTGTAAAAATTCCAGGTGAGATACCTTCCCCAAAGCATAAGCAGGTCTGATTTTCAGCTGACTGCCTAAATATTTAAAGTACATTTTCACTACTAAAACAAAATAATTTATTTAACTTGATTCTAAGTGCTGCATTTACTCCAGTATTCATAGAGCATTCTTTGTTAAATTACTTTTCACCATCACATAGAAAATTTTAAAACATAGTAAGTCCAGCCCATAAACAGGCAGTTTTCGGCAAGTGTGAACTGATAAGCGCTGTGTACGTGTCCCAACACCAAAGTACCGCAACACGATGCATATGTTTCCCACTAGCAGCTAAGACCAAGCCTTTCCTTCTCCTTCTTTCCAATTATTTAAACTGTAGAGACCTCTTCCTCTAACAGGCTGCCTAGTCCTTGTCTGCAAACTGCAGAGGAGCGCGGGTAGCGCAGCTCTCCCTCTGCTGGAATACTGACCGATGTGGTTGTTTCTTCAGCGGCTCCTCTGCATCTGTGTGCAGAAGACACAGCCCATGTTTACCACCACAACTGCGCCTTCTCCCCAGCTCTCGGATGAGGTCCCCGGCTCACTGCAGAGCTCACCTCTGCTGAGGAAAACCGACTGACCAGCCAGGATGGCCTGGCGCGATTTGCCCAGGTGCACAGCGAGCAGCCAGCGGCAGCACCGCCTCAGGGAACTCCTCCGAGGCGGGCGGCATCCGCCGCAGCGCTGCCGCGCCGAGCGCGGAGCCCGCAGGGGCGCGCGGGCCCTCTCTCCGCTCACATCCACCGCAGAGCCCAGGCTGGGGGTCGCCTGCTTGCCCCCCACCGCGCCCCTGACGAGCCAATTTCCAGGACAGCACAGCCCCGTCCCCGTCCGCCTCAGGTCCCACCGACCGCCTCCCCCCTCCTCGCTGTGGGCAGGTGCCCTCAGCGGGCACCCTCTTCCTCCTCCTCCTCCTCCCCGTGGAGCGGCTTCCCCTCTCCCCGGAGATCTCCGGGGCTCTCCCCGCCCAGCTCACGCCGCTCCTCTCTGTTCATCTGCCGGTGGCTCACAGCTGTCCCCGACCTCTCCCCAGCCGCCGCCGCCACACATGGCCCCCGGGGAGGGAACGAGAGCACCTCTG
>WEKY01023707.1:38162-92564 GCA_013390045.1 Picathartes gymnocephalus
CCGCCGTGCCGCAGCCCCCTCCACGTGGCCAAACCGATCGCTCCCGCCATCCCGCTCCCCGGCCGCCCTCAGCACTGACCTGCCCGCCGGCCGCCCCTCTACCCCCGCCTCGCCCCGCGCTCTCAGGGCGCCTCCATCCCGCCGCTCCCACAGGTCGCTCTCCCAGCCCCTGCTGAGCCCCCCGGGATCCCTTCTCGCGGGCACCCCCATTCCCTCGGGCACCCGGCTCCCTCGACGGCCATCCGCCCCCCCCTCACCCGGCTTCCCACGGAGCCTCCCCGCCGGCCGGCGCTCTCCTCCCGCGAGGGAAGGGGCCGCGCTCTCCCAGCTAGGACCTCCCGCCCGCAGCGGCAGAAGGCGGAGGAGCCCCATCCCCGCCTGCTGCCCCATACGGCCCTTCCCCGGGACCCGTCCTCACGTACCCCCACGCCCGCAGCACTCACCGGTTGAGCGGGGACGCGAGCCGGAGGCGGCGGGGCACAGCACAGCCCGCTCCGCCTCAGAGCGCCGCGGCAGCCGTGGTGGCAGTGCCGCCCGCGCATGGATTATGGAGGGCGGGCTCTGCCCCGGGCCGGGGCTGCAGGACCACCCCGACAGGCCGGGATGAAGGGGGGAGGAAGAGGAGGAGCGTGAGGGGTTTAACCCCGGTGGGATGTGGTGGGCGAGCGGAGCTGGAGATAGGGAGAGGCTCTGTGCCGTGGCCGGTCTAACGCGGCCGAGCGGGTCAGACTGAACCCGCACTCCTGCGAGTGCTCAGCGATCGGGGACCTGTTGCAGCCCAGGCAGGCTCCCGCCCTGTTCCCGGCCAGCAAGGTGCTCCGCCACGCCGGGACCCGTGGCCGGGCTCCGCCGACTGTCCCAGACGTGGCCGTGCCATCTCCCCTTGGCGGTTATCTCTGGGGGTTGGTTCGAGGTCAGGTGGGTTTGCTTTTCCCATCAAGATGACTTACCCCATTAGCTTTTGAAAAAAAGTTCTTTTTTTACTCCTCTCGAGGAATGTCCTTATTTCCTGATGGGTTTAGCATTTCCTTTAGGGCTGTTATCTATGTTCCCAAGTGTTCTCTGTTCCCGAAGGCCAGTGATTATTTGGTAAAATGAGAAGTGTTTTTCTTACAGGTTGCAGTACAGCAGCCTACACTTTCAAAGGCTGCTGTACTTTCCTTCTGCCTTGTGCAGATTTTTTTGTGCTTTCGATTTTTATTTGCAACGTTAGTGTATTAATGTAGTTCCTCTATTGCAATATTAAAATATGAACATGATTCTTGCCTCTTGTTACGACATCCTCTGTTATTCAGCATCACAAATGCATTGCAAGACAAAGGAAGAATTTTTGCTGGACATCCAAGGTTATGCCCGTTCCTAGGAAATCTGTAAAAAAAACTGATGGAGAAGGCAGTCTCCTTTTTGCAGTCAGAAACAAATCAAGGCTACAGCTGTGGCCCCACTCTGCATTGCCATTTTAAGCCTGGGCAAATATCGAAGTTTTCCTACAGGTGGTATTCAGTGTTGCTGAAGCTTCCCTGTATTTCAGCTGAGGGCATTTGCCAGCAGTGTACATCAAAGAACAAGTTGCTAAATTGGGTGCACATAGAACAATTATCCTGACCAGAGCTAAACTTGGCTTATTCAGTAGGACATGTAAAGGCACAACCCAAAATGGAGTGGCACAGAGCTCTGAGAAAGGCTCTTGTCCAAGTTCTTGTTATAGTTGTCATAGACACCCTAAGCCGTGTCAGAGAGGAACAACACAGTTGCCTTGGGGAAAACAGAACACCTTGACAGATGGACAAATGTGTTAACTTAGTCAGATGGTCTGACAAAGAGAATTACAGTACCTGTGTTAAGCTTTGGATGAAACTTGTTCTAAATACATGAGAATTTTCCGTCCAGATAATGGGTTGTGAGTGCACAACACTGTTACTGAGACAATATGGTGGGTTCGATTCCCTTGCTTCCATTCAGGGTTAAACCAGAAAGGCCAAGTCCTACTGACCTCAGTGACTCACTGACTGATTTTAAAATGCAGAGCGAAGGCATATGGCTATAGTGATAGATATCTGCAAGGATGGAATAGTCTGTAGGAGCTCTATGTGGGAATGCAGAGTAGAAGAGTGTGGAATGAAGCTGCAGAAAATATTGACTTGCTGGAGCCAAAGACATTTAGATTTTCTCTTGGGTTACTAATTTATACAAGTTACAGGTTTTCTAGCATTTGTGGTAGGCTACCACAGTACTTCTGGATGAGAAATATCTGTAGTTTGCATAAACAAGGACATGAAACTAGAGTTACAGGAAAAAGATACTAGCTTTCAGAGGAAAATTGAACCTGAATCAAGACCAACACAACTAATGGAGGCATTTCTTCAGCAGACTAAGCCAACACCTATTTTATGATTAGTATTATCCATGTATGACAGATGTCCTGTTTATTTTCATGAATTTTGTTATCAATATAAGAAAGCTTTCCAGTCATATCTGAGTTTCTCTGTACTATTGGGACCTAGCCTGAAATAAAGGATTGCCTAAGGTGTCTGGAAGTGACTGAGTTAAGACAATTTATATTGTATTGGGTACTAAGAATGTGTTGTCTGAGTAGCACCTAGTTAAGATGTCAGAGCTTGTCACTGTGAGATGGTAAGTGGAAGCATGACCCGTTCAGCTACCTCCCATTACATTGCTGACAACTCCATGCATGTGTCTGACCTGAAACTGCTCTGAGCATCTGGTGACCTTTCCTTGATGCTTCTTCTCTGCTAACTGCATGTCAGGTAGAGGCAGACAACTGTAAAGTGGGAAATACTGCACCAGTTTGCAGACCTTCCCCCTTGTGTCCCTGCCATCCAGATCACAGCTGTGCCTGGGCTTGCTTAGCTGCACACTCCTGTGGGCATGGCAAAGGATGTGCTGGTCTGTGGTTTGCCTGCATGTGGAACACAGTCACATTAGAGAGGCACAGTGTGTGAAAGCAGTGTGGAGTCTTAGCAAGCTCAGAGAGCATCAAGAACACTTGTCTTTGAGGCAATGCATCATCTTCTATCTGTGGTCCTTTGTGCCTTATTAGGGCAATTGGGCTAAATTTAATCCGGATACCTTCTAGCTCCATTCTTTATGGCCAAAACTTTTAAATGATGTCAACATTCAGAGCTGTGGTCAGGTTCCCAAGGCAGCTGAATTCTAATTGCTCACATAAGTGAGGAAGCAGGCTTTCAAACCCAGCACAGTAGGTGATAAGGCCTCTGAAAACCTGCGGTATAAGCATCCAAAACAGGAATAGCTGGATGAAAAAATCTGACCCATACTCTGTGGTGAGCATTTGAAAATCTGGCTGCATATCAATCATCTCTGTTATCTCAGAGGAAAATCCTCAGATAATAGGAAGATACATGAGATTTAGAGCTTAACTATAATGGTTGTATCATGTAATTGATTTTTAAGTAGAGCTTGCAATTAAAGGTCTATTAGATAAATAGCCTTTTTCATTAGTTGGAATCAAGCTAGGTATAGTATTCACTGAAGAGACTTACTTAAAATCATAACTCCAAACTTTCTACATCCAAAAAAGAAAAAGGACAAGGTAGAAAACCTCTTATATTGTGTTTAGTCTTCCTCTGGATGTTTGTTCAGGGAGAGAAGGGTGCATGGAAGTGTGGGAGAGGAGCAGCATGCCTTCCCTGCAGCAGGGCTGTGAAAAAAAGTGATTTACATACACCCTCTGCCAAGAACATGTCAGAGTGACAGCATCCAGCATTCTGCCAGCATCCCAAAATCGAACCAGTCTACCTATCCTTTTTGCCAGCTCCACCCTTTAGCCCGATGCCTGCCCACTTTGCTGTGCTTTCTGTGGGTTACAACCCCTGACTCCTTCCCTGTCCTCTGCCACTGTACACCCTGCCTAGCTCTGCCCTCCCTCCTGCCACTCAATACCACCCATCCCTTCAGGCCTGGCTTAGCCCTTTGGGTTCTGCCAGCCCTCCGAATTAGCAAATGCTGTGCAGCAGCACTCACCCATGCCCTCCTTCTGCTCAGCTCCCCATCATCACCATTTCTCCCCTCTCTGACATCCATAGCTGCAGCCTTCCTCATCCTTAATTCTTCTGTGGGATGTGAGGCTTAAAGGATTACAGGCTGTATGAGTTCACAACCCGAACTCCAACCTGTGAACTCTTTGAGCCAGGCTCACCCAGGCTCTGCAGGCTCTGTGAGAGTAGAGAACCAGGGTTGGAGCAGGCAGGAGGAACATGTTGTATTAGACACAAAACATGTAAAATTTGAAAGAATTATTGGAATCCATAAAATTGGTGGGAAACAGTACAATTGCTGTGTGCTATACTCTGACATATATTTGCTTAATTTCTTACTCCCAAGGAAAAATAAAAAAATGAAGTGGACAATGTTACTCACTTTAATTCTCAGGCTTAGAAAACAATGTGACATTTCATTGTAGATCTTTGATTCATGCCAGTTTAGGATATGATTTCAGTAAGGGTTGCCTTCATTTGAATGGAAGATTTATATCACTTTAGGATGCCTTCAGAGTGTTGATGTTTTGTCAGCTACACATCTTGCCATTACATCTGTTGTGTCCCTTTCTTGTGACTGTGATAAATCTGCATGTCAACTTGTCAGGGAACTTAAAAATTATATTCATTGTTTTTCATCTGAGGAAACAAACCAGTAGTGGTTGCTATAACAGATTTCACAGGTAAACAAAGATACAAAATGACAGGGATTACATGATGCATGTACTTGGAGCTTGTATCCTTTATGAGCTACCCCCCTCTACACACACACAGACTCAGTCTGTTTTTCCATCATATCTATATTTTATTTCTGCTTGCAAGCTTTGAATCTTGGCATCCTGATAAACTACAAAATCAGGAATGCTTGAAACAAAAATGAGAAAGGCACATGTCTTTCTAACTAGAACAAAATTAGCAACCCAGAGGAAAATAGAAATGTCTTTGGCTCCAGCAAGTCAAGATTTTCGGCAGCTTCATTCTATTCTTCTCCTCTGCATTCCCACATTCTTTTCAAGTTCCTGACTTGGTTCTGATACTGTTTGGTAACAAGTTGGGGTGCAATGGCCAACTACCACTCCAGATTTTGATTCCAGCTCCAGCACCTTTCACTTGTCAGGTGACAAACAAGTCCTAGTCAGCATCTCTAAGGTTCTTTCTGTGGGAACTGGATGTAATGAGTTGACTGATAGAGGACATGGCCATATCAGCAAGGACATTTCAGTTTTTTGGAAAGCAACTTATGGGTTTGAATGAACGCTTTCAGATGAAGTCCTGAAAACCTCCTGCATATGTGTAATTTCACCTGATAGAGAAAGAGATTTTAAATAAAGATGCTTCTGTTTAGCAAACTTGAGCACACAGTTTGATGCCTTCCCTTTCAGAAATCAGGGTAGTGCCATGGGACATGAGACTGTCTGTTCTCAATATTGGTGATTCCTTGCTTGTGACCAGTTAAGCACTGGCTACCAGTACAGCTCTTTCTTGTGATATACTGGTATCTTGTGGGGGACAGACAGGCTTCAGCTGGTCTGGGTCCCACAGGCACAGTCACAAAGTTGAGTCCTGGCTAACAAAGTCATCTGTGGAGATGATGCAAGTGGCCAGCAGCTGTATGTGGGACAGCACGAGCCTAGACAGTGGCCTCACCTCAGGCTACTGTCATGGACACCTGGAGATGAGAACTGATAGATTCTTCTTCTCTCTTGTGGCTTACTTATTTTGGATTTTCTTAATGAATGCATTTATAAATTTCTTCTGACAGCCAGGACTGAGATGGACTGCTTGGGCAGAGGCAAGAGAGGCTGCAATACACAGCTTACACAAACTATGAATGCAATAAAATTATCTGTAAGTCAGTAAGAACAGAGAACTACAAAAATATTTAATCATCCAAACCAAGTACATACATGAATGCTATCACAGAAGCAAAGTCATTGATCTGGATAGTCACTTGTCAGGAAAAAAGATCGGTTTTCATCTCTGTTTATGACTCTCTGACAAGCAGAAGCCCCCTCAGCACAGCGTGACTATCCCATGTTTTCCACAAAATATAATCCTACCTCAGGAGCTTAGCTGCAGCAGTGACCTTCTTTTGTCTGCTTGCTCTGTAGTAAATTCTGTCTGACGTGAGTAAAGAAGATTGGAAGAAGGTTATTTTTAATATCAGTATTAAATAATCTGTAGCACAACAAAACACAAAAAAGGAAGGCATCCTTTCATTATGTTTTCAGGGATAATGACACCACCACCTACAACATCTTGTAGGGAGCTCATAAACAACATACGTTGCAGGATTAACCTGACAGGGCCCCTTCACTCCAGTTTCTATTATTAGCTTTACACCTAGTGCAAGTCTCCTCAAATGAACTATATAAGGTATAACGATTTATCTAATACAGACTATACCTCAGCCGTAAATTTATTAGCAGGGTAGTAAAGGTCTGAGTTTTATAAACCCTTCACAGAGTTGTGCTGAGTACCTGCACAGAGCACCTACAGAGTGGGTAGAGAGCAATTTTTATCATTGTCCAGGTTTTATGGTCTAGGTGATGAACTTTCCCCTCCTTCTGCTCATGTTCAGCTCCATACTTAAAAATTCCCCCAATATTTCTGTCCCCATCCCAAGCTCCCAATTTCCACTGAATGGTTGCGATAGCAGCCTACTACCCATAAGCTGTTATCACACAAAACAGAAGTGCAACTTCTCCCCTTTGCCACCTCACAGCTCCAGCTCCCTCCTTGGTCTTCTCAAGTTTGGTACAAAACCATTCATTATGGCTGAGCAAAAGACTGCAGCCCTGATGATAACATGATCCAAGGAAAATGACATTTTTTTCCTGTAATGGATTGAATTCTTTTTTTCAAGGAAAGTATTTTCAGAATTTTGTGAAGATTGGCTCTTTCTTTCCCTAATGTTCTCATTCATTTATTATTTCTTGTATTTTACCTTCCTACTGCTAAGCTATAAGAGACTAAGAAATTGTGAAGTATTTCCACTGTTGCAGCATGCAAGATATAAAAAAGAAAAGTTGAACTTTAACCCTGTTTCTTTGTCTTTCTGCATGTCAGAATATGAGATCATTTTCATATTATAAGTATTTCATGGCAATATTAAGCATTTGAGAACAGAGAACATACATGTTGGAGGACATCTGAGGTTTGTTGCTTTAAAGTTAATCTGTAATCTTAAAATGTAGCCTGAGCTGGTGTAGCACACAGGTGTATTTGTGCAGGCAGCAGAGCAAGAATCAGCCTCATGCTCCAAGAGCCACAGAAAGCCTCTTGGTTCTGCCCTGCTGCAGGCTACAGCTTCCCTCCCTCTCTGCTTGAGTTCACAGTCGAGCTGATGAATAGAGCAGGGGTGCATCCACGTTGTTATGCTTGTTTGCTCTTTGCTCAAGTGTCCGGTCTCTGCCTCCATCAGTCCACATGAGTCTCCAGACTGGTACAGTTCAAGGAATAGTGAAGTCTGGGGGGGGCAGGTCATTCACCTGAGTACATCCTGCAGTCTGCACCCTTTGGTCTGGGAATAGAGGCCCACATAGACACAGCAAACAGAGACATTGCACATAATCTGAGCAAAACAAAGACTAATTTTCATCAAGTTTCCTCATCACCTGCTTTCATAAAAGGGACTGCGGCAAGTCCTGCACTCTTTGGTCAGTACTGCATCCTGTGAAGGAAGGAATGGTCAGGTATTGTTTCATAAACTCCTTGATTTATAATTTTTTTTTTTATTTTAAGCCAGAGAGGACTGTTCTGATTACCTTGCATATGATTCATATGCACAACATACACAAATCCAGGAGGACTCATACTAGTTTCAATATTAAGCTAGCAGGCATGGCAGACTCCTGAGAAGAGGTACCTGTGTTTCGGATGAGAGTAGACTTTGGTGTACTGTGTAATGTCTGAACAGACATCTTCTCTCATCATTAAAGACTAAAATGTTATCCTTCACCTCAGTAGCGTAGTTTAATTTTCCAGTTTCTTTTTCACTCTTTCGAACAGCCTCTCAATAGTGATGACCAGTGTAGTGGCTCCACAGTACCAAGCAATACCAAAGAATTAGGTGTGGTACCACTCAGTGGTGATAGTAAGTCTTCAAGTCTAACCTCTACACCTTGGCCCAACACTTTTTGGTGCCATTTGACCTTTATGAGATTATTTTAGTCTTTTCCTTTGACAAACTGAAGATATTATGATAGTGTAGCACCATTCTTGAATGTTGCCAGGTAGAATTTCTATGCTTTTTTCTTTTTTTTTCTGAGTAATGTAATAGAAAAAAACATGCTAAATAATGAAACAAGTTTTAAGAAAGAGGGTTTGTTCTTGGAACAGGCAGTGGTCCAAAATGGGCATGATAAAAGATCGGGATTTTCATGCCATTTCCAGCTAGAAAGCAGGAGTATTCCCTTCAGCATATGAAGCCTGCAAACCTCCACAGCTGCTAAGGTAGAAAAGGTCTTCTGACAAATCTGGGAGCCATTATTTATTATTCTAATGCTTTATCTATAAATCTGAGCCTCACTCATATTGTGGCAGTCTTTCTGCTCCTTAATTCCCTGGACATTGAATTACAGATATTTGAAGCTCTGAGGTCTAATAGCTTAGAGCTTAGATTGCAAACTCTTGTCCCCATTTCTCTCGCTGAATGGACACTTCATTAAATTCCTCTGCATTTCATTCTGCCCATTTGATGAGGCAGTCACAGAAAGGCCTTACAAGGGAATTAGGGGCATAGGCCAAATGGTAGTAATTTTCACCATGTTTTGGTTAAGCTTTCTCTGTTTCTGTTGCACCTTGCTCATCCTAGCATTTGCCTCTTTACAGGCTTGAATATTTGCTTTTTTAGATTTGTAGTTGTTACCCTCTGCTATTTGTAGTATGGAAATAAATAAATTCCCAATTTGTGCTGTAGTTGTAGAAGCAATCATCCTATAAAAAGTAATCTACAATTCACTGCAGTTTATATATTCTGTATGAGCTGAGAGTTGGTACAGTAAAGGCATGTAATTAAAAAGTGCACATGAGATGTATTTTGAGCTTTCCTTAGCAGCTGTTTCATATTATGAAACATGCACAGTGCAGTGGTTTTGTAATTGGATTTAAGTAGATTGCAGACTATCTCAATACACAGAGCAAAACCCAGCAAAATGTTATAAAAAAGCATGCATAGTAATTCTGCCCAGAAGTTGCCAAAGAAAGACCAGAGAGATCACATCAAAAGTATTTCCTGCCTATGTGAATCTATGAAAATTCCCAGAAATATTAGGAAACATTTCTTCAGGTGGGAATGAATGCAGTTTACACTGAATTCAACAAGAGGAGATAAATGTGTGTTTAGCTGTCAGCCAAATTTGAATTCTGGTATACATCAAATGCTATTAGTTTGTACTTAATGACACAGAATACCACATACACTTGAAAAATTCTTCCAGTTGAATTTCCAGCCTAAGTTAGTTTATATTATAGCCATTTTGATATTTTTTTCTGTAAGTATCTTGTCTTTTGATTTTTACTGAGAAGCTCAGTTTCTTTTTTAACATTGAGGTTCTTCTGTGATAGAGGAGGGAAGATAGTATTTTATAACTGGAAGCTTAAATCATAGAATCCTGGAATACCACATTGGAAGGAACCTCAAGGATCATCTGGTCTAAAGTTCTTGGCAGAGGCACTTAAAGATTTAAAGTATATTATTTTCTCTCTTTCTTTAAGAGAGGAAAAAAAAAAATCTAAGGTATTTTTGCTGCTGAAGCAAGATTTGCAATACTACCAGGGACTGCTGTTCTATTTATGAGCTAGGATTACTCTCAGTGAAACGGCTCAGCTCCCCGAGGTTCTCAAAATTCCTGTTATGCCTTTGCCAGATTCACAATAGTCTCGTATTTGTTATTTCATTAAAAAGAAAGAAAAAGGAAAGGGAAATTTATGTGTTTGGCTGAAATAAAAAGGAGAAATGTGCATTGCTGAAAAGCTTCAAAAGCATCTCCATAGAACACCTGTGTGCTGAAAAGCAGAGGATTATTTACTGCTTAACCAGGACCTGTCCATCCAAGGACTTGGAACAACAGACATGGGGATGGACATTGAGAATCCAAAGCCCCTCACTGTGAATCTGTCTGTCCCACTCTTTCTCACTTGAGGAAAATACTGCATTTGCTACAGTTCACTTTGCTGACTGGCAAAATGGTTAAAATAAAGCTTGCCTTTTTTCACAGCTTTCTGCCAACATATATTTCAGCAGTGCTTCTGGAGCCCTGTTTGAAGAGCACTGTATGGTACAGTACAGTGGCTTGGGAAATCAGACAGATAAATGCCATGTTTAGAAATGATTTTTCTGTTAAATGAGATCATAATTGGTTAGATTGCTGGGTTGTTAAGGAATTCTTGTTCTTCTTGTTAGATAAACAGACTTTTATTGCAAACAATTCTTGTCTTTCTAAATCAGTTCCAGGAAACCCTATAATGTCAGTCACTATTAGCATTTGAAATAGCATTAAGAGCTTTATACAAGCTCATATTAATCTGTCTAGGTTAACCTTTGTATCCAGGCTGCCTCAGTTGCTGTATTTCAAATCTGCAGAATGTCAGTTCTTCTTGGTGGGCAGGAAGAGGTTTAGCACAGATTTAGCAGTGCTTTGATCATAGTATGAAGTATTTTTGAACTTATTGTGACCAAAATAATTTCTCTGGAGCACTTTTATTCAGTCGTCTTATCAACTGAGTTGTTTAATCAGTTGGAGCAAACTTGTAGCCTTTCTCTTTTGCTCCAGAAGCTGCTATGAAGACCACATGACTATTAAGACAGATAGTAGTGTCAAGAATTTTACATTTCATGGGGTCAGTGGATCTCACAAAAGGATAAACACCACATGTGTACAGAAACAGAGTGGGAAGGGTCCCCAGTTCCCCCTGCCAGCTGCAAAGTCTTCCCAGAACATCCTGAGGCACTTGTACAACCTGCACTCCAGCACCTCCCTTGAAGACAGCGCCTCAGACCGTGTCCCTCAGGCAATCTGGTCCAACATTTAATTATGCTTAATTATTAGAAAATTTTCCTACTATTTAACCTAAGTATTCTTTGCTGAAAATTAGGTTAAATTCTGCTCATCCTTTCCTCTGTGGACATGGAAAATAATTGATTGTCGTTTTTGTAAGTGTTTGAAATACTGAAACCTGCACTGGAACATGATAACGTATCCCTTCCCTGGTCTTCTGGTTTCTGGATCAAAGCCTGGTTCTTCAAAGCTATCCTAAGAGTCATGTTGTCATTTCTGTCTTGTGACCTCTCTCCAATTTGCATGTGTCCTTTAAAACACAGAGTTCCCCTGTGTAAACATGCTACTCCAGCTGAGAGCTCCTTTTTCTGAGGAAAGCAACCTAACAACATCCCACATCATAAAGAGCCTCTTCTTCATGCACTGATGAATCTGCCTTCTTGGTAGGCACATACTCAGTGTGTGTATTGGTCCCTGCAATATCCAGGATCTCTTATGCAATACTGCTGGTAAGGCATGTATTTTCGGGGTTGGGGGTTTTTTGGGTGTATGTTTGATTTTTTCCTCCTCTTCACTTTGCTTTATTTGATTTCATATATTTGATTTAGAACTTTCCTAGTTTCTAAAGACTATTTTGAATAATTCTGTCTCCAAAATGCTTGCTGTTGTATCTCAAATTGGCATCAGTTGCATATTTTATAAGGCCACCCTCCACTCCTTTATCTGTATCATTAAGGAAAGTTTTGGAAGGCATGGAAAAAACTCTGAAAACTCTACTTGAAACAACTTCAAATATTTTCACTGAACCCTTGATACTAAATGTGCAGTTGTGTACAGTGAAAAGAATAATGCACCATCAGTATTTTTGGCTGCACATGGAGCAGGGTTAAACATGGTTTTGTAGGAATAGCACAAAACTAGGAGTCAGAAAGGTTTGATTTTGTTGGTTTATTTGTCCCCAACTTTTAGTACATATGGCAGAAATTTATTATAACCTCCCTTTTCACTGATTTCCTTGTCTGTAAAAGCATTACAAAGATGCTTGTGAAGTGCCTGGCTCCTCAGGGGAAGATGCTATTGCGGCGCAGGGTGTCAGTATCTGTGCTCTGACCCTGCCATCACTGGTGCAGTTGAAACAAACCGTGCTAAGCCCAGTGAACCTGTAGGACATCCAGTGTTGGTGTCAGAACCCAGGTCTGTATCGTGCCCTGGTGTGCTCAGGACCCTTTGCTTCCATTTCCCCTTCAAGCACCCAGCAGTGGAATGCACGTTTGTGCTTGGCTGGCACTGGCACTGTGTGAAACGTGGCTGGAAGCAAACTCTAATTGCAATTCCTTGCGTGCACCTGGCACAAACTTCAGCGCTGCTGAAATGTACCAGTCACCAGTAAAATAGGGGGGTGGGACAAGATTGTGTTCACGGTTGTTGCTATGATTTTGTAATTCTTGTTAAAATAGTCCTCTTCTTTTTGTTGTGCTTTTAAGCTTCCTGATAGTGATGCAAACTAGGTTTTTAAAGCTTATTTGCAGAAAAAGGTTGTGATAATACAACAGCTGGAAGCTGCAGTGAGATTTGGAATCATGGGGGTAGACAAAACCTGTCCCGAATAAAGATGTGCTGAAATGCTTGCTTGGTGCCCCTCACAGCACCGGGTAACCGTGTGAGGAGGCTGAGCACAGCTCCAGCCCTGCAGCCCCACTCAGGGATTGCACTGCTGTGCCGGGGACCTGGGGCTCAGCCCCGAGCGGGGTTCTGGGCTCTGCTCCCGCACCCCTGGCACAGACCCTGCCTGGCTTCTCCCTGCTCTGTGGCACTGGACTGACTGGGATGCTGAGCCTTTTAGGGGAAAAGAAGAAATGTAGATGATCCTGGAGGAATGATAAAAAAGGTTGATGTTTGTTACTGGCAGCCTGTTTGCTATTTAAACATGCAGGGAGACATTTGATAAATATTTAAGTAGCACCAATTTATCTAGTGCTGTACATGTTTAACAAGATGAATACTAAAGAGGATAAATAGATTAAGATTTCCAAAATTATTGTGCCAAATGTGTCTTTTTACTTTGGGCCTCTGTGTAGCAAGGATGTTTCCACCAGTGTAACTATCTCTTAATATATTAATAAACCGTGTGCTTTGAAACCCCAACAAGCATATTCTGCTCCAAGGTAGCAATGCTGAATTAAGCAGTATTTTGTGCCACTGCAGTGCTCCGTGGTGTAAGAACAAAACATCTTCAGGTCAGACCAGGCTGTGAATTCTGTGCCTCTGCTCTGGCTGTCACCTTGAACATCTTTATTCTTACCTTGAAAGGCTTTGCTTTGAAATGAAGATGATTTTAATGTTTAATATTTCCCTCACACATATGCACACTTGTCTCAGCAAACTCGCATGTAAATACATGTGTATATACATGAAATGTGTGACCTCTGTGTATTTTTCTCTCAGTCACATGTGATAAGGAGTAAGTTTGAGTGTGGAAGATTAGCTTGAGTACTTTGTGTGATACATAAAGCCTCTGTGAATCTCTCTTGATTAGTTCTCCTATCCTGACCCTAATACAGAGGTAAAAATATATAATGGCCTGTACTAAATTAACACAAGACTGTGACTCAAGTATGCATGACTAAATCTAGTTTAGTGATTCTTATGCTTGAAGTGTGTCACCAAGCTTCCTCCAGAAGAGAATGGCTTAGGTAAATACACCATGGGATCAGCTTGCAAAGGAAGAATCACATCTGAATACTTGTTTATATCAGTCAAAACCATGCAAGAGCCTTCTGGCAGTGCTGGGCTTTTGCTTCAGATAGTAGAATACCCATTAGAAATGAAATTACAGTGCTGACATTGCAAGTTGTTCCCTTTTGTTGTGTTTTGATTGAGGAAAAGGCTGCCTTCAGCATGGCACTGTGCAGCTATCATGGCCACTGACATCACAGCAGAAGATTCCAAATATATTTTGGCCCCTTTTTCATGCTTTTATTTGCAGCCCACACCAGAGAAGCTCAGCTGAGATCAGAGTGTCATGTTAGAAACACAGGCTCTCATCCTCCACAGAGGTTCAATGGTACATGGGTCAGGACAGACAAGACTGGAGCAAGTCTTCATGACAGAGCAGAAAGAGCTGAACTTCTGTTCCTCAGGCAAACAATGCAGTGAACATCTCCTGATACAGCTCCCACTGAAGAATGGGGCAGAGCTGCCTCTGCCCCCACCAGAGCAGCCCCACACAGCCAAAACTCTCACCACCAGCAGCAATTCTTCTTGTAGGCAAAGGATCCAGTGGCTGCCTCTTGTGAGGTTTTTGCTGTCCCTGTCAGGCTTCTGCCTTCAGCAGCTGCCTTTTTTGCCCATGTATTAAACAACTTAAAGAGGGGGAGACTTTCCCCATGGTCTGGTGAATTCTCTTTTGAGCAGAACTGGAACTATGAAAACCTTAAAAATGCTTTAGAGATTACACTATCATGTATGAGAAATACAGCCTATATGTCCATATATAAACCAGGATTTCATATTAAATGCATTTATCCTCATTCTGTCACCCATGGGAAGTTATTTTCGCCATTAAAATTATGCATGACAACTTGTTTATCCATTCTAAATGCACTGGATGGGAGCTAGTTTTCCATATTCAGAGACAAACATACATCACCTTCAAGCACAAATATCACATATATTTAAGATGTTTCCTGAAAGATTTAATTCCTTTATCAATTTTTTTTGACAGCATGTCAGACAGGGACAAAGCTCTGGGTTCTGTACTGTGGAAAGATTTTCCTTTGGTCTTACTAACAAACAGTAAGAGAGAGGCTGTTGAAGCTCCCTCCCCAAGCAAGGAAGGGACGCTTCACCAGTGAGGCAATAAAAAGCCTAATGCGAGGCTACCAAAGCCACAGAATTATTTCATTTTGGAGCGACTTGCCAGGACAGCAGGAGTCCTGGTTCCTCTGAGGCCAGGGGCTGAAATAAAGACCAAAACACTGCTGCCAACTAGAGAGGGACCCAGGCCTTCAAATTACTCCCCTCCAGTTAACCTGTGGAAATCAAAGAGAAGGAGCTTTCTTGTCCTCTGTAATTGGAAAAATAAGTGGAGGATTTATTTTCTTCAGATTTCACAAGATCTAGTTACTTTTACTTACCAAAACAAGGCGGTCTGAAGAAGAACTCACCAGCATGTGGCCCTTCTTGGAGACAACACAATTTTTCATGCTCCTGCTAGGCAGTTACCTGGGGTCCCTCCACTGCCAACACCATGGCAATTACAAGAGCAGAGAGGCAGTAGATAAAATGTCAGGATATGGAAAACACTAGTTGCTTACTGGTTTCTGTATTTACAATTGTTTTGCCCTAAATACAAACACTGTGGTCTATTGCAAAGAGCCATTTAGGGATGTGGAAGCAGAGGAGGAGCTCAGAGTAAATTTGTGCTGCTTTTGAGTGAAGTTTCAGTAGCATACAAACACTGGCAATGCTCAGCCTCTTGCTGTGAATATCTTTTTTCCCTAGTCCTAGGGTGAATTGCAGTATGAGATAGAGTCTTTAGAAAAACATTAATTAGTATTTCAATCCACAGCATCTAGCTTGAGCCAGCTGTTCTTTTAGATTCATCTACAGCAGCACATGCCCATTTCTGAGATTTTATAAATAAATTAGACTGTGTGTGTACATGTTTTCAGTTTCACATTTTATGTGAATTTTCCCTCCAGCAACTGAAAAGTTTCCATCCTGCAATGGAAACCCTCATCCAGAGAGCTGCAAAAAACCCCTTGTGATGAGTGAGGGCAGGAGAGGTAAAGGAATCATCAAAATACCATTCCCAAATTGTCATACTACCTTTGTAATGGCTGCTGGGAGCTGGACATGTTCATACACTTATTTTGAGCGTTATTATCAGGCTCTTCCTGGCACATTCTCCTCTGTTTCATAAGTACAGGTCAGAGTTACTAAGTGATTGTGCATTATTTATTTACACATCAGTGCTGTGCAGTTTCCATCATCCACCTACAGAAACTATCCAAATTCAACAGCATGCTTACCTATTCATTATGCATAACTTCCCAAGTCTCAGATACACACTTCAGGCCATGCTTTCCTACATCTTTTTTTTTCCCTATTTACTAATTCGCACCTCCTTTGCCCTACAAATATATGTAATTAATTCTGAATATTTTATGCAAAATGTAATACTAATGGGATTTGAGTATTGCTGATAAGGATTCAGATTCCCTAACTTGTTTTCATGGAAAACTTAGTGTCTAGGTTTCAAAATAGATGTGATCCACAGTGCAAAGCTGCTTAAAGACACAGAAATAACAATGCTTAAAAGGAAGAAAAAAAAAAAGAGAGAGAATAAGTGTCACTCATGCCATTCCTCAAGATTTTTTCCTGAGCAGGAAGAACTACTTCTTCTCCAAGAAAATGACAGCACTGAAACCTCTCCCATTACCTCTTTGGAGGAAGATTAAAAAAAAGGAAAAGTCCATCCTCAAGCTGACAACTGGTTCATCCTGTTATAGTCTTGTTTTCCAGTGTTCATTGTGTTCACCATCAGGGCAGCCAGCTTAAAGGCAGAAGATGACACCCTCCCTCCTCTGTTTTGCAGTAACAGGCATTCTGAAGTCATAAAAAAACCAAAACCCCAAACCGACCAGTTGCTTTAATTTCCAGTTGCAAAGAAAGGGAGATATTTCTGTTGAACCTGCATCCTTCTCTCAATATTTTCTGGGTGCACCCAGTTATACTTATGCCAGGACAAAAAAAAAAAAGATATTGGCTATTTGATGTTTTATCCTCTATGGCCACTTCTTTCTCACAACCTGCAATTTGGTTGATTGGGGAAATTGGAGTTTTATTTGCACTCATGTGATATTTCCACTCAATGTCATAGTCCCTATCCTACCGTGCCCTCATCATCTCTCAGCATCCCTCTATTACCCCTACAGGGTGAACATTGCCTCCCTTATGGCATTCATTGATCAGAGAGATCTCCTCCATGCTCTCAAAATCAAACCGATAATTTCTACTTACACAATTATGTTCTACATAATGGTTTTTTTCATGCAATGGGACAAGAACTCCAAGCCTACTGATGCTAATAGCCAAAGCAAAAGTATGGACACCTCTAAAAAAGAATGAAACAGGGGCTACCCTTTATTTACTAGCATGCATCATAAAAAAGATCCACAGGAAGAAGGGATGTCTGATATTCAAAAATTGCAAGACAAATGCTCCACTTGTACCTTTGTCAAGCATCTAAGAGACAGCCAGGGCTAGTGCTGCCTTCAGTTGTGCAGTTCTACAGTCCCTGTTACATGAAAGAATCCAAGACTCTAATGCAGACACTTGTGGCTGTGCAGAGTTACACTGAAATCATCTGTACAGGAGCTGTAGCTTGAAAACAGACAAGTTACCTGCCAGAAAATTATATATCCCAGATGCTTGTTTTTTTTTCAGGACAGTATACTTACATAAACATTGGGAATTGACTGGGCGTCTTGTCAAAATAATACACAAGAAGTTTAATTTGTTTTCTGAATAACTTCCCTTATTTTATTTAATTATTTTTTTAATAGAGACAGAGGAGATAGTGATCATACTAGAAGTATTTTTCAGATATTAATCAAAAAAATTCTGGTGACAATAATGTTTTTTATTTCTGAGTTGGACATCAAACAAATACTGGACAGAGCAGCACATAAACCTGGAAAATTTCTCACTGGAGTCTTTTACAGATATCATATTCCAGCTCAGTCTCTCAGTTGTTGACAATCCATGGGGATTATATGAACTACTCTTGCTTGCATGTGTGCAAGTGTCTTCCCCTTCATTAGAGCTATCAGGAATATTATGAGTCTGGGAAACAGACAGAGGCAAGTCCACCAGGATGGGTTCAGAGGAACTCCTCTTGCAGAACTCCAGCAGCTCCACTCAAACACTGCAACAGCTTTGTGCAGCACTGACTGAGGCTCCCTTCAGAGCTCAGGTTTCTAACATATGGTGCCCATAAAAGGGCACAAACTTGCATTAATTGTGCAAGAGATAAATAAACAGTAAAAAAATTTGCAAGATCAAAGACGGAGAATTGATTAGTATCAATGCCAGATGTTCTGGAAAAAGTGGTCCTGACTGGAAATGAGAAATTGTTGACAACCCAGTTTGTACACTAATCACAGTTGCATTTATCTCCATCTCTTCACTCCTACTAGTGAAACAAGGTCTTCTTTGGAAAAGCAGCTGCTTTTTGGTGTGCTAGGGCACTGTCCTTGTCTCTGATGACCTCACTCTTCCACATGGGTTCTTCCATTAACCCACCATGGGAACCACCAGGTTAAATAACACACCAATAGGTTACATGAGATTATTCAGGTGTTAGAAGAGCCTTGTAGCAAGAAATAAACAAATGGAGAGAAGGGGCTGGATGTTAAAAAGAGGGTCACAGTTTAGGGAGGAGAATGTGTGTAAAGCCCCGCAGGAAGTGTTGGCAGTGTAATTCAAACTCATTTCTTTCCGTCAGTTACCGGGATGCACCATACTGAAACCATGCCCAACAAGGGAAGAGGATTGCTGTGCTGAAGTGGATGTGTGTACCAGTTTCAGCCAGGGCAGGGTTAATTTCTTACAGTAGCCGATTTGGTACCATCTCACATCACTGAAAGGCATGGGAGTAAGGGTCTCACTCTCTCTTTCAGGGGAGGGAAATGGTGTGGTGGGAAAGAGCTGGTTGATACTTAGTTGTGTTTTTTCTCTGTAAATAGTGTCTTTGTCTTATACCTTTTACTATTAATATTGTTGCTGTTACTTTCATTTTCTTATCTCATTGTCCTTTCCAGTAAATTGTTCTTATCTCACCCTGTAATCTCTGCCTTCTGTCTCCCACCGGATGGGGGGAGGAAGGGGAGCACCATCTGCCTGGGGAGATGCTCGGTGGAGGAGGAGGTCACTAACTTAGGGAGTTCCTAAACCACGACATTGTGTTTTCAGGAGTGGTACCGATTTCAGGAGGAAAGCTTTGAATCTTATTAAGTACAAGGCTTAGCCACAAAGCTCACTTGGGTATAGCTTAGGTAGGTGCAGGTATGAGCACAAGAGAAGAAAGAAAAACTCAGAGGGGGCCAGTGGAGACTGCCGTGGGTTCAGCTGCAAAGCACACGTAGCAAGACCCCAGAAGAAAGTCTGTAAAGACAAGACTCTGGGTACTGGCTGTAAGGCTGATGACACTGTCCTGTTCGGTCTTTTTCAGGCTCTGCTAAACAATGCCAGTCTTTGCCAGCACCCTGTTAAAGATGCATCCGTGTTCACTTTCCTCCTGCAGTTAAAACAGTCTGAAACACCTTTCTGATCTTCCACTGTCTTGGTTCAGTTGTGCAGCAATCCAGAGTGAAATCTATGAAGATGTTAAGAAATTCCCTGAGTTACAAATTAAATCTGCACAATGATCTGTGTTGCTTTAGGGCTTGTCCTTGCCTTACCATGAACAAGAAAATGAAAGTGAGCATTTTATTTCCTTCAGACTCTTGTAAGAAATCCTCCTAAATAAAGCTCTCTGAAATTAAGGGAAAGTTTAGTATTTGCATTAAGGAATATGTGAAAAAGAGCATTTGTTTCAAACAGTACATCTTTGATCAGCTCTATAATCTAGAGATGTATTATGTTTGGATTTTGAGACAAAAGTATTTGATTTGCATTTTGTGATTTTCTTGAAAACAAATAAATTTGAACTACAACTTAATCAAAGAGTTTATTGAAGAGAATTGGTCTATCGAAATGCCTGAACAGACAAAACTGCCTTCTTTAGCTCAAGAGAATTGCTGTGCTGTTATATTTTCATGCTCCCATTCAACTTCTGCAGGTGAATACTGCTAGAAGCACTTGGTAGTCACCCAAGTCAAGTTTTCAGCTCATCAGTTACTGTCCTCAAGTGTTGACACAGCTATGGTCATTCCCAACAGCAGCTCCCCTGAAGCTGTAGCGCAGCGGTTGGCCTTGACTCAGTGTAGTCACCAGATAACAAATGCTCCTGCTAGAGAGGGAAATGCCTTCAGAGCACATCCCCGAGCCTGTGACCAGTGCTGAATTTCATTCATTTAAAAAAACCATTTCTAGGATGCTACAGACATACACATTGATGTGTTTTGGAGAATGTTGCTCCAATGAAATTAAAATAGAGGAAAAGTTGCTTTTTCAGTAGTTACCTAACCTGAATTCTACTGGTTGCTTTCTATTACAGCCAATGACCCCTGCCGGATAAACAGAGGAGCTGCAGTAGAGCATGGCTGCCAGTCAGAACTTAACTGGTAGGTATGATTAATGTAGACTTTACCTCACCAAAGTAGTACAATCATTTGAATATTGCCATACTAGATTTGGTCCAATGGTACATCAGATCTGGAGCAGACCTGCCTTCTCACTTCTAATTGTACCATTCAAAGACATGGAGAAATCATAAGGTCAGGTCAGAGTAAGATTATTCTTTAAACTTTGATCTCTGAATTCTCAGATATGCATTAATGAAGGGAAGAGAAAAAGTGTTCTCTGTGTTATCAGATTATTATTAGCTCTAGAGAATTGCATGTGACTGTAAACTCAACAACTTGTGACAACAGTTCAGTCAAAGTAAATTATTCTGCAAGCCATATGTCAGCTAACCCTGCTCACAATCGGGTCTGCTCTAACTGCTGCCATGAAAGAAAGCTGTGCACAGCCAAGGCAATTCAGTGACGTGCTCATTACGGACATGGGAATTAGGAGTTGTTCAGTGCTTACCATGATTGCTCTTAATAAGCCCATATGACAATATGATGCAAAATTTCTTCTGTGGGTTCTCTGCACTAAAGGAACATTTCACCCTGGGAGAAAATGTTTGGTTAAGGTGGCAAGTGTAGTTCTGCACTGCAGTCTCACAACACTTGTGCTTGCTGTATTTCCTAAGGCTGGAACTCCTGGGGTCATCTGATTGTACAACAATCTGCAATTTATATATTTATTTTAGAGAAAAAGTCTCCAGTTCTTAGGGCTACATACAAAAGCTTCCAAGTAATTACCACTAAAAAAAAAGATGTCCTGGAGGTCCAAGAATGGAAAGTGGCTTTCAAAGCTCCTTGTTTTTCAAATCTTACAGTGTGTATCAATCTGGTGCTTCAGATAGGGTGAACCTGCCCTGAATTTTATCCACAGAGAATGGATAATCCTGAAATCTGGTCTGGAAATCACCTTGCACATTCCCTTGGTGGAGCCTAACACAATGAGTAAATCAAAAGTAAATCAAAAAGTTTCTTTTATTCAGGCAAGTGCTGTTCTTTAGCATGGACCAGCACTATAGGTCCCTCTGGCCTTGTTCCTTATTCTGAGATAGATTTTGGGGCAGTGAGCTAGATTCCCTGTTTTTCATTTCATGGACTTCTTAAGCAGAAATAGTCTTCTATGTCCCACTGTGAGAGAATGTGCTGCTGTGAGGCTTAATTGAGATTTGTTGGTTTTGAGATTATTGTTTGCAATGTGAAAGCATTACATTATATTTGCACAGGGATTTATTGTACATTATAAAAAGCAGAAAGGACTGTGGCTTAGGTGAAAGCTATTATAGAATTTGGGGTGTATGTATCACTTTCAAGCAGACACAAACTTTTAAGTAGTGCCAGTTGTTTGCTAGGGAAGTGTCTTAAGACAATCTTTAGTGTATTTCCTAATTAATTACTTCAGATTAAAGGTATCTTTAAATGTTGCTGCATTGAAGGGCAAGTTATAGTGGTGCTTTCAACTTACAACCTAGAAATTACTAATTGAATTTGTTTTAATTAGGAAAAGTCAGTTACAATAAAGGAGCTGCCCCACATAATTTTGAAGATTTTTGTAAATTGCAATGCCCTGGAAATTACTACCATTTGCCTGATAGCAATACTGCATGGTGGGGTTTTGTGAGGTTTTGGGTTTGTTATGGGCTTTTGTGGCTTGTGGGTTTTTGTTTTCTTGTTTAATTTTCTCATTTGTTTGTTTTTGTGAAATTTGTGTCTTGGGGTTTTTTTTTTTAACAAGTATTTGACTTTAGGTTTTTTTTGCATTAATTTTTGTAGGCAAGATTGGGGTCTTTACACTAAATTAGCACTGTATAAAAATACATTCATTGCACAGAAAACCTGTCAGGGTGAAGTATGTCTCTGATTCTTTGTGGTCTGCTGGTATTGCACTGAGAATGCAGGCTCAAGGACTTAACTTCATGCCTGAAGTATTTTATTTCAATTCTCATCCAAAAATAAAACATCCAAATCTTTGACACCTCGCTGGAAGTGTAAATGTAAAGATTATTGAAGTGCAAAGGAAATTGGGCAAAGCTTGCAGCTTTCATCTCCCCTTCACAGCACTACATTGAGGATTTCATGTCAAGATAGTGACATTGTAAGTGGAGCTGATATGCCATCTTAATTGTCTGCTTCAGGTCTTGAAGGAAAGTGACGTTTGATTATCTGTAATCAAGGTATCAGGGTCCCAAAGCCAAACCATTAATCCATATTTATGGCTATTACACCTTAATAATGAGAAGTGCCAATCTCAAGAGAATATGCAAGAGATCAGTTTCATGAAAGCATTCAGGTGCTTAAATAAAATTAATTAACATATAAATCTTTTTAAAGTCCAGTCCAGACTTAGCGCAATTTGGCCATGCTGCTACATGAGAAACATCCAAACTTTATGCTGGCAGAGACAACTTAATGATAGATTTGCTTTATCAACTATAAGGTACTTTAATAGGAGCATAACATGGAAAGGAAGAATCACGCTGTAGGTTTTGTTCTGACAGAAGGTTTTTGTGAAGCCTTGACAGGAGGATGGCCTCCAGTCTTGGGACCAATGCAGACAAATTAGGGAGAGTCTAGAGGAAAGAACCTTAAGCCTACTTTCCTACTTTAGTCTAGGAAAAGAGGTGATCAAGAAGAGTTATGATATCAGTCTTCCACTAAAAATATAGTTAGGAAGAAAGTGATTTGTTGCTCACTCTACCTTCGAGGCTAAGGAGAAAGGAAATTAATGTATCATGGGCTTCCTGTGCTTCCGCTGTTAGCAGGTAGCACCAGAATAAAGATGGTTTATTATGCTGCTCCAGTATCCTGCCAGCAAGTAAGGATTCACTGTTGTAGAAAAGAACAAATGTCTCACCAAAAAAACCTAGTTACAGTCATCACTGCAGTGAAAAAGCAGCAGGGACTGGTGAAACTTTCAGATGGGTGTAATAGAAGGGCTCCTGCCCAGGAGATGTAGTCTCTGCACCCTAGGACCACAAAGATAGCCAAGAGTCACACAGGAAGGGACCCTGGCTGACCAACTAAGGTACTCAGAAAGAGCAGGAGAGAAAATAGTGCTGATGCTGCTCTAGGCTTATGAATCCTAAGCCTCCTGCTTTAGGATCAGGTGAAGCCAAAGCTTCCTGAAATGAAGAACACAGATGATGCTTCCAAGGTGGCTTTGTCCCCCTCAGCCATGGGATGACATTGCATGAGCTGTTGAGGAAGATGGGAATCCTCTTGACAAGGGAAGCTTCTTTGCCCGTCAGCTTCCCAGGATGGGGAGGTTTTAAGTCAGATTTGGCAGGAAAAGAATAACAGGAGCCCATTGGTGAGCAATAAGAGTTCAATCTCAACTAAAGCCTAAGGACCATAAAAAAAAAATTAGGTAGTTACTGTAAATCCAAGGGAAGGACAGGTGGGAAAGTGCCTCCACTGAACATTTCAGATGCTTGTGGATACTGCCTGAGCTGCACACCACTCCATCTCCCTGAGACAGCCAAGGACAGGGACAGAGAGAGAGCCACAGCACTTGCTCTGTTTGAGGGCCACGGTGGCTGACTTTGACAAAATTTTTCTTTCTTGTTTCTCATCACTGGACACTTAGGACATCACAAAATGCTTCAGAGATTTATCTTGTATCTTCTCTATTCCTGCGGAATGGCCTTTGGTAAACATCAGTTCTGGTGACAGCTTAGCACTTTTCTCCTTTTACCCCTAGAGGTAATCGAAGGCACATTAGTAGGGCTTTGCACATCATGAGAGATTCTTACTTTGTTCATATCACCCTTCTTTGTAGAAGCACCACACTAAGACAAAACACAGCAGTACAAACCCACCATCCTCTCTAGCAAATATGCCACGAGCAATTTTGTGGAAGACTGTGAAAGCTGACAGCTAGTCAGAAAGGAGAATACAGCTGCTCAAGGGAAGCTGCTAGTTACTTAGAATTGTTTCCAGCTGGGTGTTATTAGCCTGTAACTAACAGTATGAGGGGCGTTAACTTAAAAGCCACTGAGCTATAACACGAGGAGCAAACCCGACCATGCATGGAGCGGGATGGCGCTGAGTGCAGAGCTTCAGGAAAAGGTCTGCTTGTAACACTTGCAGTGAGCATTTCTGAAACCCGGTGAGTGTAAGGACCGCTTCAGAGCCACAGAGTTTGCATCAGTTGCCCCCCAGTGATAGGAAAGAAGCCTTGTACAATGAAGGAAGCCTCCCTGGAATTGACCATCTCAACTAACAACCACACAATTTCGTGGGAACTCACAAGGATCTTGAGACATCAGTATGGAGCTATGTGAGATTTTTCACTTAGTTTAGGTCTTATCCTTGGCACCAAAGCAGGAAACTCTGAAAAGTGGCTAACAAAGTTGTTAGCAGATTTCTTGTGATTTAAAAGAGCAATCTTTGAAACAGGGAAAAAGGAAATGATAGATCAAACCAGCTGTGGTCTTCCACATTTTTTCTGGGTGCATAATCAGATTTGGGTTTTGCTCTTTCAGCGTTGGAAGAGTAACATGATGATGAATGAAGACTAGAATAAATTTGCCAGATAATTTCAAACCAGTGCATTTCCCTTCAACAACACGGTACACCATAAGGTGCAAAGCAGCAGATAATAACATATGTTGACTTTTATGAGGCTTTTGATGCTCTTTTATGTGATATTCCCAAACTAAGGAAACATAGTGGAGATTAAAATTGCTTGGAGCAGTTGATAAAGCTTCTTGGGAAATCCTGCTTGGGAAATATTTATCACTATTTCATCATCACACAGCGGCAAGGATTCTGCAGGGGTCTCTCCATGCTCCATTGGCACTCAGTGTTTTTAATCAGTAATACTGGGCAGGTGCCAGAGAAAGGTGAAGTGCAGGCTGTGCATACACTAATGACAGGAGTTCAAAACAAACTTGACTAACCACAGAAACAGATGGTAAAAAAATTGAACTGAAGCAGCTCTAATACAGGATTTTACATTTTGGCAGCAGTATACTACAGCACAAGTGCAGGCTTGGGAATAAACAGGCAGTTCCATTGGAAGCATATAGTTCTTGCAGCACATTTGAACTCTCCTGGGTCAGAAGCAGCATCCTGTTTTTAAGAGGCAAATTCCATACCAGGATATGGCAGCTAAAAGCTGGCTGATGTAAGCCTCAGGTTCAGCTCAGCTGGGATGGAAGGTATCAGCTGGAGTTCTGTGCTCAGAATGAGCATGGGACACACTCTCTGCACAAACAGAAGCTGAACTCATTGTGGGGGTTTAGCAGGAGCCTGAAGGGAAACACAAAGCAGTCTCAGCTGCCAAGGATGTAAGAAGAAAAGAGAGGGAGAGGCTAAATCTATTCTCCATACCATGGATGGATAAAAAGCAGAGAGGGTTAAATTTCAGTAAGGAAGACTTAAAACAGAGAGTAGGAAGGTATTAACAGCATTTGCAGTGTACATATTTCCTCTTCAAGAAGATTGTGGAATCTGTTATTTGAGAAAGATATTAATATCAGGATTGGACACTGCATTGGACAGGACCTGAGCTACAATCAGCAGCTCTATCCAGATTCTGATACTGTGAAACAGGCTTGATTAACAAGATTAAACAAAATAAGTAAAACAAGTGAGTGCAGCAGTGAGTACTGGAACAAAGCAAGCAGACACCAGCTGAACAGTGCAGAGGACAAACCTCAGCTCTGGTACCAAGCTGCTCTTGCGGCAGGAAACCCATCCACAGGTGCTGGACTATGTGACAAGCACCAACACACAGCAACTAGGCAGGAACAGCAGCAGAACAGAACCAGAAAGATCCAAATTTTGACACTGGCTTTTCAGAACACTCAAGCTGCTCTAGCCTAGTGCACTGGACTGTGTTTCCTGATTCTTTACAGGCTGTGATTGCTGTGTGTATTCATGGCTTAATAGGGCAAGTAGCTTTGAAAGGCCTGCTAGTGGAAGGGCTGGAGCTGATGTAGAATGACTCCAATGCCTCCTTTGCCTTCTACAAGGCACTGGCTGAAGCTCACATGTTCTCACCCCTATCTCACAGTGTGTGCCAGGTTGCTATGTGTCCACAAAAAATCCACCCAATTTTACGTGTGGGAAATAGAACAAAGCCCATCTGCCTTTTTCCTGTGGCATCAAATCACACCATCACCACCACAGCACCACCCCTCAGCTGTCTGCTTTGAGATGCAATGATTCTCTCCTGAGGCAAGTGCACCATTTACTCACTACAACAGTGGGTCAAGTAGGAAACTTCCGTGCCATGCCACAAAGGCACATTATTTATGGTTACAAAAGGCACTTTGACAAAAGCCTCAATTTTGTGCTCTGTTCTCTACATTCAGTCTACATCCAGGAGAGCCTGCCAGCTTTCTCATCAAGCCACAGCATCACCTTGCCACCCATCAGCAGATGGAAACTACACCTGGCCAAATTCCTGAGCAGTGTAATGAAGGAGAGAAAATATCTGTTCCTATAAAGTGTCCAAGGCCAGCCCCTTCTCCTCTTTTCCCATCTCAGTGAATCAAGATACATCATCTGCATACATTTGCTCTACAAGGGCTTCTTGTCTGGTATCAGAAAAAATGCTGCTTAAGGGAAGACTTCCTCAAGTCCTGAGTATTCCAGTATCCAGCCTAGGGAACCAAAGGGTCTAGTAATCAGTGTTACAGGTGAATTTCATCCAGAGACCCTTCAGCTGATTTCAAGGGGTTCAGGTTGACAAAGTGACCAAATGCAGACCTTAGGAGCGCAGAAAGACAATGAAAAAATACTTTTTGTTAATTTGTCCCTTCTACATAAACATACAAAAATGCACCTCTGGAAATGTGCACCCAAATGCATGTTCCTCCTACGTTACACTTCATGGATGAAGTTCTACATTTTCAGAGGCTAGTTTCAAAAATTCTGTTTTCCTCCCACTGTTATTTATCAGTCCCCTCCTTCCTTCCTTTTCTCTTTTTTTTTCAGTAAGTAACATTGCATATATATTCTTTGTAGATCATTAGCAACCATTTAAAAGCCCCTATCTGCTGAGCATTACCTACAGTGGGCAGAAAAAAAATGCCTGATTATTTTTTTCTGGGAAAAACATTATTCTGAACAATTTCTCTTCAAGACTAGGAGAGACTTTCAAATGCTCCATAAAATGCTGAACAGAATTAAGAGGTTTAATGAGGCTTTTAGACCACAGCTTCTCCTTAGGGTGATCATGCTATGTTTTATAGCTTGTAGAATTTATAGGATTGTACTTGAGGGTTACCAGTTGTCCTCATCTTCGTATTATCCAATAGTGAAATCATAATGCTGATAATTTGATACCCATCTCACTATTCACCACAGGCTGCCGACAGCTATTCAGGGTATGAGACAAACTCAAAGCCAACAGTGTTTGGAAGAAGAAAATGTAATTACTATTGAAATAAGACACTTTTTAAGAGCCCAAGAGCCCTTCCCTTCTCTAGTGGAATTCCATTGAGAGTACTTTCCTCTACAGACAAGACTTGTTCAGTCTTTTATCTTAAAAATGCCCCAAAGCTGCAGGTTATGGCCTGAATGAACACTAGAAGAACCCATGAAAATCTGACATATCCAAAATGACAGCAAGGATACCAGATTTAAGATCTATCTCTTTTCTTTGTTGCTTTGACTCTAAGGAGAATTTATAGGTAAACCAAGACCTGAGTATGAAGTATATTGGTCTCTTACTCACTGTGCTCTTTGTGCTCTCATGGACAGCTCACACTAGAGCTAAACCAGAGATTTTTTTTGCTCCTTACTGTGGTTGTATGAAACTATGGAGCTTGTATTTTTGTTCCCTAGGATTTGCGGTTTGGTTGGTGTGTCAAGAGCTTAGCACACCTACTTCCCCTTGGGACAAAAATCCACATTACTGAAAACTGGGACGACAGGAATTTTAATGTTTTAGAAAATGGACTTGCCAAGTCAATTAAATAAAAAGCAATAAAAGAAGTGGCACATATATTCAGATCAAAAGCTGCAATTTGCCATTTTGTACGTAAGATGTATAAAGCAGGTAAATTAATTCCACAAAATTACTCTGATGCCATTAGCAGAACATCTATGCAAAGAATCACATATTTAATAAACACTGGGATTTTGGTCCTTGCTTTTGAGAAATGAGGGTCTAGCACAAAAACTGGCTGGAGAATTTATTTGTTCCCACAGGGAGGCCAAATAGCCCATGGTCAGTCAGTGAATGGCTGAACAGGTACCATAAAGCATTATCTCAGATGCAGCAGAATTCACTCTACTCCAATGTCAAAGTAATTTTACATGACTAAAGACACTCAGATTTTTCAATCAGCCCAACAGGTGGGTTCCCTGCTATTGCATTAGGGACACTGCCTCCATCAGTGGTTAGTGCTAAGCTTCAACACCAGGTTCATTTTCATTGCAGCTACACCTCAAGAGAGTCCAAGGGGCAGAAAGCATCAGCTTGAAAACAATGTCCCACAGCTTCCAGGTTAGATACACGCGATATTTCAAGAACCGTTCCCAGAACAAACTCACTTATCACAGCTCCTGCTGCCTTGGCTATAGAAAGGTGGCTGGTGGAGATATTGCTGCCTTTAACAAGAGTGTCAAGTTCAAGTCAAACCTGCAGGAAAATTTTGGTCTGACAGTCAGTGCTGTCATCAGGATTGCACTTGGTAGCATCAACTCTCACACCTCCCTGTGTTGATTTAGTGTACCAATCCTAAGAATATGCTGTCCAATGCTGGATTTTAAGTTTCACTGCCACACTTATATCAAATGCATCACTTCCTAAGAATTCACAATTCCACTTATTTAAACTGTCAGCATCAAACAAGTGATTCCTGAGCTACCTTGATACTTAATGTATTTTCAGGAACAGCAGACAGGAAGCTAGAATCCAAGGGAGTGCTGCTGCAACCCACATCTTCGTACTCACAAAAATTAACTCCGCCCTCTCCCTTGGATGCTCAATACTTCCTTGCAGTTCATCTATCAGACAGAACTGCTTCCAATCGAGAATGAACCTCAGCTCTGCTCGACAGCATCGCTCTCTGAGGCAGTGGTGATGAATGGAAGCAATGACAGCCTACACAGCCTAAAGCTGCAGCTGTGAGGCACACGTGGGCATCAGAGTTACAAGGACACATTTTAAAATATTAGTTTATTTCATCTGATAAGGGTTTTGGTAAAAATTGAGGAACGTTTTAAAACCTATTGCAATTTTGGATTTTTCTGTTATTATAACTCTGAGCTTACTAATGAATATTCTTTGGTATTATATATTTATGATCTTTCTTACAACTCTGCTGGCATTATTTTTCTAAATCAGGGTATACTGAAGTCCAAAAAAAAGCCTAACTAGACTCAGGCTTGGTAGGTATGGTTGATGAAAGTTACTATGAAAAAGACATACAGAAATGATGCATCAAGTTTTCTGACAGCCTTCGCAGTCTAAACATCTTATACCATTATATACAGAAAAATTTCCTTGAGATAAAGGTGGTCCCACTGCAGCTCCCTCTGCCAACTGGTCAGTACTTACACAAAACTATTTGCTTCCTTGCAGTCAGCAAACTTAAGACAGTCCAAATTTCTAAGAAAGAGCACTTACTGTGAAGAAGTTTTAAAAGCAAATTTTGTTTAGCATTTGTGAAGAGCATTCTGAAGCTATGACTCCCCAAGACTGAGTTGGTACAACTCCTAGTTCACTCACAATGGATGAGCCCAGTTTATAAGATAAAATGCTGCACTGTTTCAGGAGCTTCAGAGTCTGATTACAATTGTGCTATAATTAAATTGCATCCATCCTTGCTCACCACCACCAAGAAGATCCACAACTGCAGCCCAACAGCTGAGCTAGCACAGCAGCCACAGTTGGGCAAATAATGACTTTAGTTAAAGTGACCTCATCAACTATGCTGAGTCACAGAAACAGACTTTGGAATAAATTATTAGACTACAGAAAATTTTGCACCACAAAATATTAAGACAAAATTGAAAAGTTTCCACAAACTCACTTTAAATTGAGAGTAAATTAACAGTGTACTTATGATTGTAAAACTACTATGCTTGAGGGGAAACTCTGCTTGGCTGATGAACATCTGAAAGGCTTCAAAAGATTAATTAAATAATCCTGTCAAAACCAGTTGTTTTTTAATGCTCCCATAATGAGTAATACTAATTATGAATATACACTGTACTCAATCTGTGCTTTTGGAGTTAATTTGGCAACTGTGACTTTAGCTGACATATCACTGCTTGCCTAGATTTTATTTTTGGAACGTTTTATCAATTGAAGAACTTAATTTATTCACTACTTAACCTCTGATGCTCTTATATGTATCACTGTTAAGACAGGAGCTTTTCAAGAAAACCCAAATGAACAGCTGTATCTATGGATGAGAAATCTGGTGGTTTTTTCTTGTTTGGTGGTTTGTTCCCCCTCAGCCACCTCTAGAGTTCTGAGAGGACCACCCAGGGTCAGAGAAGCAGCTGTGACTCTTCATTAAAGATACACTGCTAGATATCCAAGGAATCCCTATAAATCATAAACAAAAAGATGAAAACCATCAGAGAGCTTGCAGCAAAAGGAAGGAATGCCCAGCTGGGCCCCTACCAGACTTTGGGAGTTCAAGGGAGAGCGCTGTGTTTGCAATGCCCTCTGCAACAGTGCCTCGAGTACACCTTGGCATTATGGTGATCCGAGGGCAATGAGGTCACAGCTCCCCAGCAGGCAGGGATGTGCCCGCCATACCCCAAAGCCCAGCTGGACTGCTTTAGACCCAGCTCCACAGTTCAAGTGTCAGAACAAAGCCCCAGGAGGATTCAGGCCAGGACTCGTGCCCCGGTGCCGTGAGCCATTCCACTGCCACCACTGTGCTCAGCAAGGGCTTTGCCTGTGCTGATCCTGCGCTCTGCCGTGTAGCTGTAAGTCCAACTGTAGTAACTGACTACAGAAATTACAACTACCCCAAGACACATTATTTTTTCATTCACATGGTGCGTGCCCTTAAAAACCAAATTAATAATAGGTTGGCATCAATACCTTCTTTCTACGGGCAACAACCAGCTGCTACAGAAATAGATCTGAAACCACTGATAACCCAGTTCTTATGTTCATTTGTGTCCCACATTTGCAAGAATCCTACTTTATGGAAATCAGAATTTAATACAATAAATACTTTTCAAGATCACCAATTCTGAATACTAAAAAAGAAATGTCAACGCTGTACTTTTCCTTTTTTAAACAAATATTACAAAATTGAATTTTATTCAGTTTCACACAAGATGCACTTATAAAATTGATACAGAATGTCATTCAACAGAAAAAAAATGAAAGCAATTTCAAGCTTTCTTTAGCAACTGCTAAATAGTTATAAAATAAGATACACCAAATTAACAGATCTTAATTTCAATGTGTGAACATCTCCAATTAGTATAAAATACATCAAAAATTAAAAATTTTCAAATTTTTCCACACCACAAGTCCTCTTCTTTTTACTTTCATCCCTGAACATAACCACAGATTTTGGCCATTACTCCCATGACTCTTGTGGGAGAGGAGAGACAAAGATTGCAGCAAGGAGCTCCCACCAGAGCGCAGACCACCCTAACCTGTATAGCAGAGTTCTCTCATTACCAAGTCTGCTCAGACACATAACTCTGTCGAACTGCCTCCATCTGCTATATTACTGTAGTCCTGCAAGTTTCAGGGATTAGCAGATCCATTAAACTTTCACATGTTCATACAGCAAATAAACTTTGGCTTTCCCATTCTGACAAATTATTAAATTAGCGAATTGTCTTCATTTGTTCAGCACTGAAGGACTTTTATGATATCTTCCCTTGGAAAGTAAAACTGGTGCTTACTTGAATGTCTGAAAGGCATTTTGGAAGCTAATGCTGTGTTTTAACAATGCATGAAGAATTTATCATTAACTAAGGGGTCTCTTCTGATAAAACTCTCCAGCCTATGTTTTGAGCTCAAATGTAATCCATTCTTGGTCTGATGATTCCAAAACTTCTTTTGTCGACCCTCCCAACTCTGCATCTCACACCTGAAATTAAGATGCATTGTAATGCTCAAATGCTCTTTATAGATCTAATCCATCTACTTGTTTGACTACAATCAATTAATTACATTAAATGGATAATTATGATTTGATTGTCAGTGTGAGCTTTTATAGGCATGTTCTCAGGCAAGTTAATACACAGATGTCATTCTTCTAAGAGTTAAATGCAAAATGCAGTGCAATGTTCTTTCCTGCTGTGTTAATGCCATACATGCAGTTCCAACACAACACTTGTTTGCTGCAATTAACACTGCTGATCCTTAACATTTTAAGTGCCCCTTTAATATTTTTTCCTACAGCAACAAAAAATCTTCAGCTTTAAAAAATAATTTTCTAAATAATTTGCCTTGCAGGACACACAACACATGAAATGAATATGCTTCATATTCGCCCAGTTAAGCAGAACCTTCATTACTGTGATCTTTGCTTGGTGTTTAGTATTCAGATAAAAAACTAAGCAGTAAGTCTTTCACTTAAAGGCAAAATTTTATTCTGATTACAAGATTCTCAAGATACATCTTGAAGAGATTTTTGTTGACAAGAATAACTATCTTGACTTACTGTTTTATGTACCAATGCTTTATGTGTTTGTTGATATAAGCACAAGTTTTGAATTCTGCTTGCAGATGTTTAATAAAACATGGTAACTGGATAGGCAAGCTTCTGGTCAAGTCGCCATCCATTTCCAAGAATATCCTTACACTGGAGGAACCTTCCTGAAAAATAGTGTTCTGGAAGCATGGTTTCATAATGCAGAATAGGGTTATGCTTTTTTTCCAGTCTGTTTTCCAGAAAAGTGATACTGCAGCTCTGCCACCAGGCTAGAGACTCACGATCCACCACATTTTCCAAGAGGCAAGTTAAAGACCATTTACTTGACCTGACCAGATACCAAGCCAAGTTACTTGTAGAAAGAAATTAATATTTTTTTGCCATTAATAATTTAAGTTTTTAAATAAATATTTATGTGCCTTTTGGCAACTGTCCATTCTGGTAGCATCTTCTGTCCCAACAGCTCAGTATCCTTAGCACATTGATTTAAAAAAAAAAATAAATTCTTAGTCAATTCTGTTTCCACAAATAGTAAACCTGTCTATCTCCAACAAGTCTTTCTTTGCAGACCTGTGTTTTAATTCTGAACTGTCTTGGCTTATATCTTTTTCTTCACCATCAGGAGTTGTCAGAAATTGATCAGAATTGCTTGTTACAAGTAAAGATGGCATATTCTCCTTCTGATGCACTGGTTGATTGGTAACTGATGTAGAACCATTTTCATCTGTGGAAATTCCTGTTGGAATAGAAGACAATTACAAATATAATAATGAATTTAACACAGACATATTGGTACAATGCGCAGCATCCAGATTCATCCAAAGCTATCGTGAAAAAGTGTGCTGCATCAAGTCAGCAGATAAAACAGAAAAGTGCTTTCTGGAAGCCAGTACCTCTTAGCTTTACTGCAAGAGATTTCCTTTTCTGATTTAGAAAAAAAATAGACAGAAAAAACAAATTCTACAGAAGTTTAAATAATCAGCAAGAGCATAAGCAGCTGAAGTTAGGACACACATGCTTATTTTTGTTGGCTTAAGCAAATAGATTTTTGACAGTCCTTGCGTGAATCACACTAATGTTTTCTACTGAAACGAACAAAAGGCATCTCTGTGGCAGGAACTAGATGTGCCTAATCCCATACATAAGTACAATAAACCTGCCTTCTCCAGGGATAGCTAATAAATGACTCATGCACTGCTACACACTTTAATAGCACTAGCTCCTAAAGCAGTGCTATTAAAGATGTCTATTTTTATTCCTGTCTCTTACTTCAGTGGAACTGAGCACCGGCTTCATTAACCTAAGATATTAGTAAGTAATGTCCATGTATTTTTTCCATATTTTGTTAAAACATTTAAAGAATTAATATGTACAAGCAAATGACAAGGAGATAGTAAATAAGAAAAAAAAAATTATCTCCTCCTCAGTAAAGATTGAGTTATTGTTTCTAAAGGAATCTGAAAAAATCTGACTGATGTGGAAAATACTGCAGACCAGCCCACGGAAATGTTATCTGTCAGAATGGCAGCACTATCCAAATTACTACATAACTTATTTCTGCAGAGCATCTGTCTACAGTATGCCAGCTACTAGAAGGTACATGGGTTACCCTCTACAATCTTATGCAAGTTAAAGGTACTAAACTTGCATTCAGAAAGGAGACTTTTGGTTCTAGAACTTGGGTACAAACGTAATTATTTTCTAACCCAGCAGCTTCCAGATGTAGCTGGTCAGCCTATAAATGATTACCAGTAATTAGAGCATTCATCCTTCAAGAGCAAGTTTAGAATTTTATTCTTTAAAATTTTAACTGTTTTTGTGGACAAGGTGGAAACTCTTTAGAAAATTAACTGACTTAAACTATAAGCTAGCAGAAAGGAGACCAGACTAATTAATTCCCTTAGCCTCAACCTAAAAAGAGATGGGTTGAGAGCCTGTAGTGAAAAAAACCTGATAAGTGGGGCACAGAGATTAACTAATATTGCAGAGCCCAGTAGTAATAAAGCAAAATCAGGGGGAAGGTAAAATCATTCTTTCATGTAATCAAAATTTCTAGTAAATAAAGAGCTGCTAAAAAAAATACAAAATCCCCAAAAAACTGTAAAATCCTCTGAATAAAATCCACAAAAGCGTTTTGGTTGCTACCTTTTGCTCAAAATCTTTTCCCTGCTACTTCAGCTCAAAATAGTCTTCCGGATTTATATACTCTAAGTTTAAGGCTCAATAGAAGTAAGTACAACTTACTAAGTCTCACATCCAAATGTAGTAATAGAATGCTTAATTAAAACATTATCATCATGATAGTCCTCTAATGAAATGCAAAAGTGAATGCAAATACTAATTCAGACCAATTCCTATCACATTCTTTCATCATGAAAGTAAAGTAGTTGTATGAACTTAAAAGTAAACATTTGCACCAAGTTTCTGCCTGACGTGATTTGACATGTATAAGATACAGATATTTATGCCAAACACTGACAGATTCTTAACTCTCCCCTTGCTGGTGAGACACACTGACGACTAACGAGCACCTTGCATTTCAAGCTGTTCAAGTTGCTGGCAAGCCATGGAGTGAACACAATAAAAGCCTCACTGTTAAGTTCCCTAAGACTCTCACTGAGCTTTTCCCACAGGAAGATGCAATCCAATTCAGTTGACAGGAACAATGAAGGTTTCTGTTTCCTTCTACAATGTGTCACACAAATACAATAATGCCATATTCCCATTATAAATTAACCGCTAATGCCAAGGACCTGTGAGAGGAAATTGCTCTGCATAGACTGGAAATGGGGTAGAGACCCACTGAAATTCCTATCTGGATTTCATAAAGCTTTTCATTATGTGTTCATGACAACTACAATTAATTGTACCTATGCATAAACCTACCATGTTTTACATTGATTTCCATTAGAAATACAGATTGCTTCCCTCTAAACTTAAGCACTGTCACAGATGATGGGTAAATATTCACTTATTTGTGCAGTGACATGGCAGAGGGGGTTGGACTAGATGGTTTTTAAAGGTTCCCTCCAACCCAAACTGAACCATTCTATGATTATGATTTTAAACAAAAGCATGCTTCTATTCCACTGTTTCTATCACATCCACAAATCACAGCGAGATCTTATCAGAGATATGAGTATTTATTATCAAAAGAAGTTGCATGAACTAGAAGCAATAAATTCTATTACATTTACAGACTTGTGTTCGCAGCTGTCATATGGCACAATTAAGGTCCAGCAACAGGGTTTGTGCAGCAAACATTGTCATGCATCTGGCTTAAATTTAGTCTGAAAAATTTTCACTGAAAACAAACCAAGGCAGATAGCCTTACCTTGGTTAGATTTAAATGTGCCTTGCTGTTTGCCAGCTGGCTTCCCTGGGGTGGCAGTCAGGATAGGATTGAATAATTTCTCCTCCATTTTTGCTTCCTTTACATATTGACATGATTTTCCCAGCAATACAATGCTGTTAAGGACTTTGAGAGATATTAACCTGGAAAAAAAAATGTTTACATATTTGCATAAACATATTAAAATAATTGCATACTATTCATACCACAATTAGTCGTATGAAAATAATTGCATATGGTTAGTGCTGTCTTAAAAGGATTAGCTAGCAAATTAAATCCTTTCAATATCAAGATCAAAAGGTAATTTCCATTTCCAGATTCAATGCTTAATTTTTCTTTTTCCTCCAGAAAGCATCTAAAGAAAAACATCAAGTTTTATTATTTAACTAAAGGACTGCAAGGACAGTTAAGCAGCCATTTGAAACATCAAATATTTAAACACAGAATTAAAAAGGGCCCTCAACAGTGCAAGTCCAAAATAAATGCACCCAAATTAAGAGTGCCTAGCCAAGGATCTCTAGTAGACTTGGAGGCCCAGGACAGCAAATACAGAACCACAGAATCATTAAGGTTGGAAAAGACTTCCAAGATCATTGAGTCCAACCATTAACCCAGCACTGCTAAGTCCAATAACTAGCTTTTACAAACTACAGGCTTATCATAAGTCCTTTTTCCCATCACAAAAGACAGTCCATAAAACTCAATAAGTCCAAAGAGACTGCACTCCATTACCATCATAGCACAGTTCAATAGATGGCAGATTCTTTTTCTACTATGACTAAATTGCAGGACAAACTTCAGCAAATCACTGAATCCGTTTTACACCTGTCCTCATTTGAAGAAAAGGAAGGCCTCATCTACCATCAAATGCTTTTCTACCATTCAAATGAGTTTTGCAAAATCTAATTTCCATTACTGGCAACACATGACTCATAGAGCAATGTCCACTCCAGGGAGTGAAGGCTCACTGCATAACGACAAGGAAAGAGTGATCTGTTCTCTGTAGGATGAATGAAATATTCTCTTGGCAACTTAAGCCATGTAACAAGAGTGAACCAAATGCAGACTCTGAATTCATTCTCCACTCTCTGAAATCGTGTACATCACTAACAGACTAAAAAGACAACTTGAAGTGAACATTCACAGATCCATGGAGCAGGTCTAATTGCTTAATCGTAAAGTGACCCAAGCACACTCCAGCAGCACCTCCCCTTCCTCTCACTGTGTAA
Source organism: Picathartes gymnocephalus (assembly GCA_013390045.1). Taxonomy (NCBI): domain Eukaryota; kingdom Metazoa; phylum Chordata; class Aves; order Passeriformes; family Picathartidae; genus Picathartes; species Picathartes gymnocephalus. The sequence continues at coordinate 75,656 of WEKY01023707.1, forward strand.
GTGTAATCAGAACTTGTCACACAGGAAAACAAACCACACTGCACTTTTAAGGGAAAAAATAAATTTTATTTATTCCATTTCATTAGGGAAATGGAAGAATGGGCAGAGCACACCACTTTCAGTACTCAGAAGAAAGTGACATTTTAGTATCCAAGCAATCACAAAAAAGATATCATTTTATGCAGGTTGAAAGCTGTGCTTCTCTACAATTTTTTTATATTATTGGGACAGATTTTATTTCAGAGAGTTGAGAAGCTCTCAATTTTTAATGTTTTAGAGGTGTTTTTCTTATGCTTTTTATGTAACATGTTTTTGTTCTGAGAGAGTAGGTTTCTACAGCATTGTTTGACTCTGATTTAATGAGATCAGAAGTTGAAAAAGCCATAAATCACCACTCCCCTGTATCAATTCCAGCTTCTCATGGGCAAATTATGCAAGCATTTCTAGCAATTCTCCTTCATTCTTTTTTGCCAGCCTTCCCCAGGTTCAAATTTCTAACAAAAATGTAAGTTCGCAGTTGTTCAAAATGCTAGAAAAAGAAAGCTCAAGGGTTTTTTTGGCAAGAGTCTTTAACTACAATTAAAGTTTACCTACAGTTGTTGATTATCAATACAAAATTAATTCTTCCACAGCATTTCTTTGCCCAGTTAACTGTTTCAGATTTTATCATGTCATTTCTCACATACCTATGCTATTATGTATGCATTCTACATACATTCTCACATCTGATGAAAAGCTGAAATTTATGTTCAGAACAAAAATTACTTGAAAGATGCAAGAGGTGAGCTAGCTCCAAGTCTGAGATCACAGCAAAAGTAAAAATTTGTTCTCACTTTTCAATAAGGACAAAATAGACCAGAATGTATTTACTTTTGTGACCTACACCTTTAAAGAGCAGCATTTAACACTTCATGATAATCAAATTACTTCTTTCTGCCCTCCATCCTCCAATATCCTGGGCTGCAGCAGTGGAATAGTAGAGGTAGGAAAATATTACATATAGTGGGAAAAAGGAAAAACCACTGAGCAGGATGCAAGTGCTGACCTTGTAATACCACAGCTTGAATGTGATGATCAGGGGACAGTACTTTGAACTATACAAAGCTAGCTTTAGGGAGAACATGAGCACAGCATGTAGTATGCTGGGGAAGAAACCAAAACATGGTACAGAGGAATGTGGCTAAAATTTTACTATTTGGCCTATGTGCAATATCTCAAAGTCTTAGTTATCTGACATTAAAGAGATGTGTCTCTACACTGATGTAGACAAAACACATCTGATCAAGTTTTATTTTTTGTAGATCAGGGTCAGGTTAGAGAGAAGAGTCTACCTATTAATAAAGAATGTGTAGTAATACTGTTCTTTTCACAAGATACTATTGTATTCTCCTCTCTTCCACCATGGGCTCCTCTCTTCTTGCTGAACGACTGTCTCAGACTTAGAAATCTTACCAAGGCTTGCTGCCTTCACTTAAAACACAACTTGGTAGGACACTAGAAGAGATACTCCCATAATACTGTGGGCACATTTTTTTCTGTCAGCAACTTGAAACACTTAATTGTTTATGATCAATTTTGGGATGATTCCAATATGAATCAGTACTGAGAGACAACAAACAATGACAGTGCAGTATACAGCTTTCCTAGAAAGTAGCCATCCCCAGATAGCACACAGCAAGTGCCTCAAGACAGGCAAGCTAAATTGGATGTAAAGTACAGTTATGCAGTCTCAGAAGTACCTACCAGCCGGTGAGAAGTTAAAGACAGCACAAGTATGAACTGACTTGGCAGTGGAGGGATACTTGCACATCATTGGTTATGGAAAACGAATTAGCCACAGAACATTATATTTCTTAACTAATATTACTTACTGACCAGGAAAGGTTAGCCTTGCATTTATTTATTTTTTTTAACAGCAGATTCCTAAACCAAAGTAAACCTTGTATTTAACTACCTCAGAAAAAAATTCACGATCTGCTCAGAGCACTTGAACTGCTTGTTTTTATTGGCTTATTGAATCTTTTGGTCTTTTTACAGAAAACTTCATTCCTCAGAATTCAATTTCCCTTTTTACACAGAAGTATGGTGCTTGTCTCTCAGATCCTCTCAGTCTTTTTGCAATGAGTTATTTCCATTACTGAAGTTACTTATTGAGGGCTATATTCCCCCAATGTACTCATAGTACTTAAGGACAAATCTGTACCCTCAATTTCTGATTATGAGCATAAGGGTTTTACATTTACGTTCTACTGAACATAAACTGTCTTTATACTAACATCTAGAAGCATCAACAGAAACTTCTTTCACACAAGTAATCAAATAATGGTGAATTCTTTTCAATTGTGTGGATTTACTTACCCACAGTAGAACAGCACAACACAAACATAAGCTAAGACTCCTTGTACTTTTATTGAGCTTGTTACGACTCTGATGAGCTGTTTTAAGAATAAAAGTTAAAGCTTAGCACACAATTATTACGAGAACATTGTAACAGACATTTCTTATTTGGTAAATTCAACAAAAAGCAGAAACATTTACATTAACAGAAAATTACTCTAATGTTCCCCTTGGTAGTACTAACTATTCCAGATTTTGATTTGAGTAAGTATTATACTAGCACTTAGTTGCAACTTTGCCAAAACCAGTTTGACAATATTTACTTAACACTAAAGTAAAATAAGAAGTGGAAAAAACCTCCAAAACTCAAGGGCTAGAAGGAGATTTAACAAATTTTGAGGAAAATGTCAAGAGATGCAATGCAAAACAGAATCAGTGTTACACACTATGCTAATCTTACGATTACAAAATTGCTTTGTGGACAAGGCATATGACTTCCAAATTTGGCTAACAAATGGATACTGAAATTTCAGTTTTACTTCATTAGTTTAAGCAAATCCTGTGAATAGTATTTTTACCCATCTCTATGGGAGAACATTACATTTAATTCATGTTGATATTTTTCCAGGAATATTGTGAATTAGCATATTTGCTGACAAAACATGTACAGATCCCCAGCATTATGATAACTACTGCTTGTCAAGATGTATATATGGGGGAAGTCAGAGCAGCTATTTAGAGAAAACTTCTGCAATAGTTAATTCAGGACAGCATGTGGACACAGTTCCATTAATGAAGTCATTCATTTTATAGCAGCATGTATGTCTAACAGAGTCAACTATTTCAGAGTGATGTACTCAACAGCTCAAGAGCTCGGTGCCCCATGTAAAAGAATATTGAGTGATTAAGTATGCCATTACAGGGACAGCCACAAGGACTCCAATGAAAAACCTAAATAAACTGCTGCACTATTGCTAACCTTCTGGCAACCAGCTGCTTTGACTATTCCAATATGTTTAGTAAACACAGATGTAGTTTAATTCCACTGGTACAATTCAAGTTCTTCCAAATTCTACAAAATTAATATATATTTGATTTTCTATGAAAGGTTGAGAAACAGTAATGAATTTGTGAAGTCACAAGTAGTATATGATACAGATTATACTGAGTGTTAACTCAGCCTTTCAGCATCATTTCAGGTACTTCAGATAGTAATTTCATCCCCAAAACATCCAGCCAGCTATCTCAGAGGGACACATCCTCAAAGTGAGATCTTATTGACAGAAAACTGATAGGAAAGATACAACTTACTAAAACAGCCAGTGGAAGAGGAATGAAACCCATTCGTCTGGAAACTGAATCACTATAATCTGTATATGCCTAGAAAAACAAGAGGAAGAATAATGAACTACTTATGCAAAGGAATGAGCTTATTTTAGCTTGGCAGACCCTCTAGATAAGAATAAAGCTCTGTTAACAAACACTATACTGGTATAAAGTGTACCTATTCACATTTTGGAATTCAAATGGAGATAGCTGCACTCTCAGACAAAAATGTAATACTACCATGACCAGTAAGATTAGCTTCAGTGCTGTAAATCAAGAGCAACTGGAGTATAATACAAATATCTAAATTGAGAGCAATTAGGACAGTGAATCCAAAGGCGCTATGGTATTTTGTCTGTACGTTATTACCAGCTTAGAGACTTTTTTGTATTAATTTGACTGATCCTCAAATACTCTACAGAAAAAATTGTTACAGGGATAAAAGAACAATTATCCACCACACTAGCAATTTTAAATCATTCTAGAAACATCTATAATTAGCCTTAAGATAACTGTGTTAAAATTATTTTGAAAATGTTTTTACATTTGAACTCAAAACACAAGTACTTTGCATGACAGCCTGCCTGCAGTATTGAACATCACACCAAAGTTAGTGCCTAAATGATGGTACTTTATTTCCCACAGAGGATCCTTGGGAAAAGTAATGGAGTTTTCAAAACTAATAAACTGGTGTTTTTAATATTAAAAACTTATTATTATGAACTATTTGTAACTGAAGGTGTCTAGCTTCTTTATGAGGTTTAACTACTGCATTCCTCACAATAGCCCAAGAAACATGCCCAAGAAAGCTACAGAAATTACTGTAATAAAGATCATTTAATAGTTAGAGTACACATCTAAAGCACTGATGAGTGGAGTGCTAACAAGTGAACCTTAATAAGTCCTCACACATAAACATGTGCAGCAAATAGCTTTCCAAAAAATGGTACTAATTAAAAACACAAGTGATCTGTGTGTTCTATAAATACCCATGCCATGATAGTAACACACATAGTGCAAACATCTCTATACATCTGTGCACTCTGTCTATAGAGAAATATAAATTCTTAATGAATACTGTGTTTTAACCCAACACAGTTAAAATACCACAAAAAGAACAGTAATCAAAAATGACCTTGTTAAGCTTACTTATTTCCCATGTATTTCAAAAATGTAAAGTTTTTACTACTATCCCTTTACTGTAAATGTACGGGGAAGAGACTTCTCAGTAATATATTAAATACAACTCAAACTGACCTGAACAACTGGATAAAAATAATATAAATAATAAAGAAATATTCCTGTTATCTTTTATTAAAGAAAGCAGAGTAGAGTTTCAATACTGCAGGAGTGTTAACAGCACTGTATGTATTTCTTTAAGTGTTTGTTCCAATATCCCTCCATAACAATTGTGTAAGTAAATACAGGAAAGTGCATTTTATTTGCAGGCTTACATTTTTCTGTCGACTGCTAACAAGGTCAAATGCAAGACTGGCTCTGTATTCACTGTAGACCTGAAAAAAATCCAGCACATCAGATGTGTGATTAATTTGTTATCACACTTTATAAAAGCAACACAGACACTAATATTTCCAAAAAATATTATGAACTTATGCATTTGCTGAAAGAGTCAAAGCCAGTTTTTCTGAGGTCTAACTGCACCCTTCTTTCTGCGATAAAGTAATTAGCATATATATACACAACAAACAAACAATACTATGCTATGTTTTAGGAATTGAATGAGATTTCATAAAGTTACTGAATTTCAGGGTCAAGAGAAACACAAAATAACAGAAATCACATTAATTACATTTAGTTTTCTCCCCCCACAGTTCATAATTTGTTTTAAGCTACATGAAAGCCAGCCCTGGATCAAATTAAAAAACAAGAGAACTTTCTTATACACTAAGCAAGCAATCCTATGAAAAACGCAAATTGCATCACAAGATGAATTTAGTTTTTCCTTCTCTTTAAAACAGTTCAGCACATTAAGAAAGAAAAGCATCAATTTTAAGGATAAGTGGCAGGACAACTTCCACTACAGGTGTTAATAATTCTGGAAGAAGTCTGACCTAGCAACCATAAATCTTCAGAACTTCATACACGAACCCCACAAAATTTATTAAATAAAACTTGCAAAACTGCCAGTGACTACCCCCATCCTCCAGCTGTTTCAGCACTCTGAAGCATGCTACATTTTTGGCTACCATGACTTCATTACTGCTCTTTTCCACACTCTCTATATGAAAGTAGGGCACGCATAAATGCCTCTGGCATAAGGGAGCTTATTAAGTGCATCTATTACACTTGTTTCTACAACACACAATGTAGTTACTTTAGAGATGCTGAAAAAGAATGCACTTCACAAGTTCTGATCTCATTTCCTGAAAAGTGGTTTTAATAGTGAAAAGACACTAACTCATATCTTCACAAATTTATCAAGTGTGTTTGAATTCACAGTGTGGAACACAAATGGCCACTGTATCATGCTGCAACACACAAGAAGCAAGCTCATCTACTGCTTTAAAAGAAGGACTGGGTAATACATGCAGCCCAAGAAATTTCAGGAGTGGGAAACTAACATAACCTATTTAATATTAGTGCTTAAGGGACAGTGGGGAAAAAAAAAATCTCTGAATTCAGGTTCCACTTTTAACACACATGCAAGAATAGAGTTAAAGCAGCCTAATAAGATCGGTTTTTCCAAAGGCCTGAATTTTAACCTACAGTTCATTTTGTTAGGAAAGGCTACAAGCTCTGTCTAGACTGCAGAACAAGTAACCTTTCAATTTAACTAATGATCACTTCACAAAATTATCTGCCAGTAATGTGAATTGTAGCTATTATGTGAGCTGTTATACAACACTTGTAATAATTTATGGATCTGGAACTACTAATTTAGAAGCAGAGGTGTTAGTTCCACATTAAAAAGATCCTCAAAAGTATATTGTATCAGGAAACTAGCAAGCTTTCCCAAGTGATATCGAATATATGAAAATAACAATTTTTACATTTTCTGCACTGGAATAAATTTTAATATTAAAAAAAATACACACAAAATTAAATACAATTTAGAATAGCATCCAGCATTCCAAACAGGATACCTACATCTGCCGTGATGTCATTGAATTTTGTTATAAAGGCATGTTTCACAATATCCACTGCAATTTCTGAAGCAACCACCATGCAAACATCAGGGAATAACACCCAAAGATGATCTGAAGGTTGTAAAGAAACAAGTTAGGCCATTTAATTCAATGCCAGTATACAAAAAAAAATTATAACACTTCTATTCAACAATGAAAAATCCTCACGAGTCTGAAGGATCTGTAAGTTTACACCACCACTGAGCATGCAGTGTGCAAGTCCTTGCTTATTATATCGCTGTACTAAAAACTTATTGGTATTGTACAATCACACCATAGTTGGCATGAGGGTCTTGTCTTCACTTTGTAAACCTTTACCTCTAGTAGGAAGACAACTTCTGTAAGTACTAGATAGTACATGTTCAGTATGTGTAAGACATAGACAAAGCATCTGCAATTTTAGATACTTAAGGTAAAATTTAGGTAGACTGGTAAGATTCAGGCAAAATACCTCACACAGATCAGGGGTCCAAATTATTAAAACAATGTTTTAATAAAATCAGTGTTTTACACAATATTTATTAAATATGTCATTAAAATCTTAAGTATAATAAATATTAGATAAAGAATTGTATTTTTAACATAATCTTTATTACATTTCAATCTCACTAGCCGCTTTCTAGGGGATCCTTCATTCTCAGTGTACTCCAAGGAAAGGAAAGGGCTGGGAAGAAATTGTTCCAGACACTGCTTGAAATATAACTATACATATTTATAACATAACATTATATATTTCTAGCAGAAAGAACACTGTAATTCTTGTAAGAATACCAGAAATAGAAAAATAAGAATCTAAGGTATTTGACAAAATTAAGATTTGTTAATTAAATGTCTTGATTACCCCTATCTTTCCGATTGAGGAAAGAAGCAAGAGATACAGCTCTTGATAGCACAGGAATTTTTCTTCTAGTTTACTCACCCGGATTCCATGAGAACTGTTCCATATTTCTTAGACATACAATTAGTAGCAGGACGTAATTGGTGAACCTCTCCTTTATATCTGGATTAAAAAAACCAAAACCTGTCAGCTCCAAAGAAACATTTATTTGAATACACAGATATATATTCATTCTGAGGTTCTATCATTTATTAATTCTTGGATTAGATAACATTTTCCACAAATTATTTAACTGGATTTAAGGAGTCGGGGAAATGCTGGGAACCACACCACAGACAGGATTTCTGCAGTAGGTTGTGATGTGGTCTGTCTGATGCTGCTTTAACTCAGTGTTTCCAGCATCAGAAGGGACTTAAGTTGTGACTTACTATCACCTTTTCTAATACATTAATAAATTAATCATTCTTGATAAAGCCTGTGCATTCCTTCTGTAATTCAGAAAGAACCAGCACCTCCTGTTACTAAAATGGAGAGAATACACCTCTCTGTCCTTTCAAGCTATTAGCAAGGTGGATTTCATTTTCTACAGATCGTAGATATCCAAATTGCTGTACACTGGGTTCAGTAGATGGAAGAAAAAATGTTTGAAGACAACTGTTACACCTTAGCTAGATGGTTCCTACCGATCTTGCACACTGTCATCTTAAAAGGGAACAGCAGGATGTATCAGTTATCAAAACCATAAGCACTGTAACACAAAAGCAATCTGATTAGGCACAAAGTCCTATGTCTTGCCTTCCAGACAAGGCAGTCTTTTTTCCTACTTTGGTGTCCTGTTTCCAGAGATGACACACAGCTTGCTTCAGGAAGAATCACATTTTTTAGCTTATTAAAAAACACCTTCCTGAAACTGTATTATTGAAAAGCAGGGTAAAGCCTAAAACATAATGTCATCACAATTTAGGAAGTCCAAAGAAGATCTGTGAAGACACTGTTATTGCTTGTTACACCTGTCAATAACCATGAAAATAATTTCTTTGTGGGCCCTCCAAATCCAAAGGGTTCATTTTCTTAAGCACCTCCAATACTGTGTGGGGTTCTACGTACTGGTTTAGGGAAACAAGAAATAGAAATGTTCGGAAGAACACACAAAGATTAAGCTGGCCAAAAAAATATTTGACTTTGTGTCAACAGTTTTCATCATCTCTGGCTGGCTACAGGCCAGCAACAATGCTCACGGCTGCAGTTACTAAAGTATAATAATATCCCTCATTTTGTAATTTTTTGAAAATACTGGCAAGTCTAAACAAAATGGAGCAAAAAGAAAAGGAGTCCTCCAGAAGAAGGAAAGAAAAAGCACACAGGATTCAAGAAGAATGAAAGTTCATGCATAATATAAAGAGGCACATCTTGGGGTACATAAATTCATCTGTCAGTATGGGCTGGGAAAGAGACAGAGGAAGCACATGCTTTCAAAACAGAATGAATGGCATATATAGGGGAGGGGGGAGAAAAAGGAAATCTTTTAGTTTAATAAATTTAAAGCAGAAAAAAGGACATAGGTAAAATCTAACCATAATTTCTTGATTTCCTGGCAATAACACTACAAGTGAACTACATTCTTCAATGCTTCTGAATTCACAAAATACTGCCCAAATGACCAGAACACAGTATTGTCTGAAAAACCTAGTTACAAGATATCACTTGATGCTGTCACAAATGGATGAAAATGCAGTAAAGCATGAATTATCTATATTCTTTATCGTGCACATTAGTGACTTGGAAACAATCAGAGTTTACAGACTTTTGCCCAGAATCTCAAAATGGTTTTATCTTCTATTTCCCACATCACATAGTTCCACACTGCCATGACACATCATTGGTCAGCAACGTGTAAGAAACACAGGATCTCATCTTCGGTTCTTCAAGTCCCAGGGAGGCCTGTACAGATAGATATTCTCAAGTGGGAAGCAAGGACCTTAATCCAGGCCTAATATTAAAGCATGTCTCAACCTTAGCCTCCAGACTTTTATAACTGTTTGGTGTATGTTAGCTCACCAGTCGACAGGATTAAATTGAGAAGGGATGTTTTAGACTTTAAATATCCTCTTACAATGCTGTAATAATACCAATTTTTCTTCCACTAATTTCTGAGACTGGGTGACAGGCTGATACCTATTTTCCCCCTCTGCTTATTTTCCCTATTCTCAGTGGCCTCCCTTCTAATCTTATCTCTGCTGCCACAGCTGTTCAAGGCTGTTAGGAGGGAGAGGAATGACTGTGGCTGCTGCTCTTCATCCTCATCCCTCATCAACTGTCAGAGATGCAAGCAAGGGAGACAGGGCACTTTACAGCAGCCTAAACAGAAAACTCAAACAATTAAAAAATTCATTTCATTTCTCACCCTCACAGACAAGGACAAAAAAGGCTTCGAGATATCCAAAACAACCACTGGTAATCAGTCCTAAATACCAATTAAAATTCCAGAACACCAAATACGTACCAGTAATGTTTCATCATTTATTATGAGCTTATTTGACGCTGTAAACCAATGAGGGGAGTTTCCTGTACCATATATAGCCATTTCTTAGATGATGTGGTGAACTACAAAACAAGTGAAGCTACATCCCTGGATTCACACTTGCTCACGCTCTTAAGAACAACAGTTTTAAGGCAAAGTTTATCACTGTATTTGTGAATTAGGCAAAACAGTGACAAACCACCAGTGATAGTGTTCAGTTACAGAGAGCACAGCAGGAGGAAATAATCCTATTCTGCTTCAGCATAACAAAGAGTAAAGTGGAAAGAAAAAGTGATCTCTTCGTTCTCCATCATGACAATCCTTAGTAACACTGATACAAGCCATTTCAACTCAGTTTTGCATGTATTCCACCAAGTGTAGATGAGAAGCATATCAAATAATTGTTTTTCTGTTAGGATACAGTATAGCTTCAATAACCCTTGCCATTATAAGACACAATTAAATGAGAGCCAAAATGACAGACCAATGACTTTTTAAATGGTCTTCAGCTACCTCTACAAGCACATGATTAAGAAGCTTACTTTCTCAGTGTTTATGATCCTAAGTGTTAAATACCTGACATGCAGCACTAATTCAGATATATTTATCCCCCTGACGACTCACTTGCCAGCACACACCATGCATAGTGCTGATGACATAGTGTGCATGAAGTCTGGATAGACATCAGTGACAGGAGTTGCCCCTCAGGGGTCCATATTGGGACCAGTGTTATTTGGTAACCTCATTAATGACATAAAAAAGGGAATTGAGTGCACCCTCAGCAAGTTTGCAGACAACTCAGCGCTGAGGGTGCCACACCAGAAGGGTGGTATGTTATCCATAAGGACGTGGACAAGCTCAGGAAGTAGACCCATGGGAATCTCAAAAGGTGGAATAAGACCAAGTGCAAAGTGCTGCACCTGGGTTGGGGCAATCCCAGGTATCAACACAGGCTGGGGATGATCAGATCAAAACCAGCCCTGCTGAGAAGGACTTGGGCATTCTGGTGGATGAAAGGCTGGGCACGAGCTGGCAGCGTGTGCTCACAGCCCAGAGAGCCTGGGCTGCGTCCAAAGCACTGAGGGCACCAGGGTGAGGGAGGGCATTCTGCCCCTCTGCTCCACTCCAGTGAGAGCCCACCAGCAGTGCTGCATCCAGCTCTGGGGTCCCAGCACAGGAAGGACATGGACCTATGGGGGTGAATCCAGAGGAGGCCACCAAGATGATCAGAAGGAAGGAACACCTTTCTTATGAGGAAAGGCTGAGAGAATTGGGATTGCTCAGCCTGGAAAAGAGAAAGCTTCAGGGTGACCTCATTGTGGACTTCCAGCACCCGAAGGGAACCTACAGAATAGACAGAGAGGGGCTTTTTACAAGGGCATGTAGTGACAGGACAAGGGGGAATGGCTTCAAACTGAAAAACAGTAGGTTTAGATTAGATATTTAAAAATTCTTTACTGTGAGGGTGGTGAGGCCCTGGCAGAGGTTGCCCAGAGAAGCTGTGGCTGCCGCATCACTGCAAGTGTTCAAGGCCAGGCCTGATGGAGTTCTGAGCAACCTGGTCTGGTGAAAGCTGTTCCTGTCCATGATAGAGGAGTAGGAACTAGANCAAGTGTATGTGACTATTGGTGTAAAAATGAAAATATCTATGCGTAGCAATTATCCATTGGTCAATTAACCTTTAAGCAACTTTGTGACCTACAGTGCACTCTCTTACTCTCTCTTATGCTCTCTCTGTTTCTTCTGTAATGTCTGCCTTCTATCAGTCTCTGTGACTGAGATTATGGCAATAACTCTATCTTTGAAGCATACCTAAGTGAAGGCGACTCACTCCCATAAAAATCCCGAGAACTGTGAGGGTGGGGAGGCTCTGGCAGAGGTTGCCAAAGAAGTTGTGGATGTCCCATCCCTGGAAGTATTCAAGACCAGGTGGACAGAGCTCTGAGCAAGCTGGTCTAGTAAAAGGTCTCTTGTTGCCATGGCAAAAGCGTTGGAAATGTAGAGGATTTTTCAGCTCCCTTGCAACCCAGGCCATTCTATGACTGATAGACTGCATTCTAATGCCATGCTGAAGCTGCAGTCTTACCAGGATGGGCCCTGCAGCCTGACACACTGCCCATACATACTTCACATTATTTTGAAAGATGGCACTGTATTTGCTTGTGCTTCTATGCATCCTCTAGTGGTGCAAGTGATATGATTCAATCTTTTCAACTGCCTTTAAAGTATGTATTTCAGTATTCTGAAAAGGGAAAGGAAGCATCAGACATTCCAAGACTTAGTGGTCAAACGTCAAAAACTAACTACAATACATCCTTTTCCGTTAAGGTAAGTCACCTGTGCCCATAAGGGTTGTAATATGAATAGAGGTGGTACACATTTATCTCAGACATGTAATGCACGTACTGCCATAAATGCAATAAATGGAAAAAAACAAGATGTATTTTTTTTTCCTCTTGGTTGTGTAAAGTAAAGCTCAAAAAAGGATTGCACATAGCCAAATCAGATTTTAAATACTTTTGCCTCACCTACATGAACTCTGCCATTCCAATTTTAATAGAATTCTATCCCCATATTAATAACACATTCTGTCCTTCCATAAATCCTCCTGAAAAACAGCAACACATACCCAGCAATTAATTTCCAGTGTGTCAGAGGGTATAATCGCTTTTAGAAAGAATGCAAAAGGTATGAAACAAATGTTACTGGAAATAAAGATTCCTGGCACAGGAATGCTGCACCTAGTATGGACTAATGTAATTAATTAGCCAGTATCTCAAACAACCAGCTACTGAACCCTGGAGATCTTAGGTTTTTTGCAGTGGTAACTAAAGGAGGCAGTGAGATCCCAGGAACAGAGATCCTGAAGTGGGGTAAATAGTCTTTATAACACATAGCTATTTCCTTCCAGAGTCCCTGACACATTATGCAGGAATCCCAAATCAGAAAGAAAAAGAAGATTTTTATCATGTTAATCCCAAAGCTTATATGTTTAGATCAAAAGCTAGTTATAAATTGTAGCATATAAGAAGTAAAACAAGATCTTTTGGTTTACATCTCAGCAACTCCCAAACAGATGTAGTGCCAACTACCTCTTAACAAGTGACCAGAGCACAAGAAAGGATCAAAGACTGAACAAGGAATCATCAAGGATGCACCAATCTTAAACACAGTCCTGCCTCCAAATCCTTCATCCTTAAAATGAACAACTTGATTAGAATAATGGTATTAAAAGAACCTAAAGCCACATGAAAAAGCAGTTTGAATTTCAAAGAGCAAAGGTAAAAATAAAGGCTATTCAATATTGTGATCCAAGTCAAAGAGACTGATAAATTGGGAACAAAGAAGAAAGAACAGAGCAGAAAAATATGAACAGAATTATAAGAAGAAAACTGAAGTTCCTAAAACTTCAGAAAAAATATGTTACATTTTTGAGACAAGATTTAAAAAACAAGGAAGAGTCAGGCTTACAACCAACTGAAGGAAATAACCTAATGCTCTGCATCTAATGCCCTTCTTTGTATGAGGTACAATTGAGTTTTGTGAAAAAATTTAATTTAGAGCACAGCTTGAAATTAAAATAAGACATTTAAAAGCATAAAGGAAGGCAGCATGCTGGGCTCTCAACAATGATGAAAGAATTTATCTTTATAATTTGGTCTCCTTGTCTCTAATCCTGACCCTACAAAATTAGTTTACAGATAACTATTTCAAAAAGAGAATACAGTATTTAAATTTAGGGAAATATTTCTTCCTGATACACCAAATAAAAGGTTTTCTTGTCTACTGTATAGAAGTGTTTTCCAATGGCCACAGTATTTAGATTGCTCGGGTGTACATAAATTTCCTTGTAAAAGTCAGGGTGACAATGCAAAAGTAGTTTTGCTGCAGCTGACAAAACAAAGCTGCAGGAGCAGCATGGTTGACGTCCCAGATACTGTCTTCAATCTCAAGCAGCTATACAAGCCCCAAGGTTTTCTTTGACCGGCCCCTAAAAGATAACAGGTTTACTTTTATTAGGTAACAATTAACCAATGTATATCTCATGTCCTGTTTAATTAACTTTTATGTAGATGATTCAGTTATTTTAGTCTTGAAGTTTTAGTGAATTAGCTGTTAAAACAGAATTTTAAATGGCCATACAAAGCTGAGAAGGATCACTGACTCCACTGACACTAAGTCCAGAAATGTAAATACTGGGCAAAATAGTACAGCCATATGTGAGCTTGCTATCCACCAATGGGTGCTGAGCATGATGCCAAGAGAAAATGATTTCACAATTTTCAGACCTTAACAGGCAGCTTGGTGGCACTTCCTATGCTGATGTCTTACTACACAGAAGCTTGAGCCAGGCAAGGCTCTGCAAGGTACTTCAACGTATGATACAGGGCATTTCTTAGAAAGTACAGCTGGACAGTTCATTTCTGTTTTCACACTTTTATTCCCAAGACAACCTGCTTTTGAATTCCAGTTGTAGTAACTTCTATTGAACACAATACCTACTCTTCTGGTCATTGCTTATCTTTTCTGCTATGTAATATTTTTCATTTGATTAATATGTTAAATAAGAAGAGAGTTTCACCTATTCAAGAGAAATTCCTCAGTTGCCTCAGATTTGTATTATTCCCTTGAAGAATGACTATATTTAGCTAGTGTGTACTAATCAGTAGCTTTACACTGAATTGAAAACATATGTTTGACAACAGTAATATCTTGAGCTAAGCCCCTGAAAAGGTGGGGCAAGGGGAATCCATTCAAGTGTGTCCAAGCTTAATCAGCTATTGCTGTCATCACTGCCCTACAGCCAACTGCAGGCCTCAGAAAACTACTGGGAGAAGCAGAGAAAGGTGGGAAATATATGGGAGTGCTTAGATTTTTTAGATTTCCTTTCAGAAGTTTAGTTTAGCCTAGGCATGCAGTTTAAGCACAATGTGTTCTAGGACACACAAGACACTCCAAAGGCTAACTGGAAGCTCAGCTGACAGGACCAGACTAGCCTCAGTTCCAGGGTAGGATAAAGTATTGGCATAGCATGCCAACACAAGATGCACCTTCATTTCAGATGCATGAAATAAAACATTTAAAGGATACCAAAGTGATCAGAATACATGACTTGAAACAACACTGTTCCATCCTTACTGAAGCTGTGATTCAATAAATTTGTTCAAGTTGAAAAGAGGTGAAAATCTCTACTGAAAACCTGGCTGTTATTAATCTCTGAGAAGAAAAACATTGCTATTTATAACCATACTGAAAAGTGTTCCAGGAAAAGTTATCTGTTTGAAAGGAATAAATTAGCTTGTTTTGTGCACTCTTCTATGTATGTACTTACTGCTTCCATCCCCACACTGTCTAATGAATGGCAATACTTCTTCCATCAACTGATAAAGGATGACCTGATATTGCTATTATGGGTCTTCAATAATACTGTTCAGCAATAAAATACTGATATCCTTTTCTTTTTATGGAGGAAATAACTAGCAATTTCTAATATCAGTCCCTTGCTTATTTCAATATAAAAGAGGCCTCATCTTTAGATAGGAGAGCTAGATGCATAGTTGTAACTATTTTATACATTAATAAGAAACCTTATCCAGGTTTTGTCTCAATAGTTAAGTAAATTTCACTTTCAGCATTCTCACTGTAAAGTTAAATACCTCTGATTTTAAAAATATAAATAATTAAATCTTGGAACCAAAAAGAATACTATTATCGCAGAATAAACAGATTATCAATATAGCTCTTTTTGAGGGGGTTTAAAAACATCTATGTTGTAGCTTAACATTTTGTGTTAATTTTCTGTTATATAATTGTCTGTGATATATTTAAGGTTTGATATGTAAATAGCTTTTCATCCAAAGAATTACAAAACATTTGCATGTAATATTGCAGCTTGCAGATGAATTAAACAAAGGTCATATCAATAGTCAGAGTTCAAAACGTGATGTAAGCCTGTTGAAAATTTAACTTGTGAAACAAAAATAAGAATATGAATCATCTGTTTTCAAACAAGTAGCTATTTTTTTTTTAACCTATTGCACATTTTAGTTATCTGGTTTAAAAACTATGGGCTGGAATGAAAAGAATATATTCTATTTTCTTTGCCCAACTGTAAAAATGAAAGTGGGGAAATTCAAATCAGATATACTGAAGAAATTCTTTACTGGGAGGGTGGTGAGGCACTGGCACAGGTTGTCCAAAGATAGTGTGGATGTCCCATCCCTGGAGTGCTCAAGACCAAGGTGGATGGGTCTACTAGAAAGTGACCCTGCCCATGGCAGGGTGGTTGGAACAAGGTAAGAAGGCCCCTTCCAGTTCAGGGCATTCTAAGTTTCAACAAAATTAGTACAAGCAAAGAAGCTCTAGCACGACCTTGAAGTGCAATCACTCCTACTGGCTTTGAAATCAAGAATTCAATAAATATTTCAAATCGCTGGTATCAGTATTAGAAAGAATCTCCATCAAAGGATACCTGAACAGCTTTTCCTCATGAGACACACTGAGTACGAGTTCCCAGAATTCATCCTAAGCAGCGACACAGTTAAGAACGGCCAGAAGCCTGTTTCTTAAGTATCCCCTACCTATTGTCTTGAGAGCATATCAAAAATCAGAGTAATCTCTGGCTGGTATTTCCCTCATATGCCAGCTACTTCATTACACTGGGTTTTTGTTTGGTTGGGATTTTATTTGTTTGGGTTTTTTTTTATTTGTTTGTTCTAGGGTTGGGGGGGAGGTATTTCA
>WEKY01023707.1:92613-104167 GCA_013390045.1 Picathartes gymnocephalus
CATTCTGAGATCACTGTCAATACAGCACCCTATGAAGTCAACCTTTTGAAAACAGAAAACTTGATCACTTGGAAGCATGGGTATTTCAGCACAAAGCCAGTAGGCTGTTTTAGCACCTCAGATAAAAACTTGCCATAAAAGGAGTAACAGTGTTCCTTGAAATGGATCTCAGTTTCATCCTACTGAACCAAACACTAAAAGGGGTGACGAGGAATTCAAGTCAGAACACTCAAATTCACCAAGGTAAAGTGTTTATAGTAAGAATAATATTAAATACATTGAATACATTAAATACATTAATGAATTAAATAAACAGCCTCTCACTTCACATTTTCTCCTGATCACCACTGCTATACATACCGCTATTTGACATTTGAAAAAGATTGTTCTTCTCAAATTTCTTGAAAACACTTCCTTTTATTTCGACAAACTGCAATTTTTAGAAACAGTTAGTTAGTTTTTACTGATAAAAAACTGATATAAAGAAATAATATTATCAAAAATATGTTATTTAAAAATATTAATACTTAAGACATATGATACACAAAGACAAAGGATTCTGAAACAAATTAGGGCAGCTATATAATAAAGCTACATACTTACATTATTTGACATCATGATGGTTAGCAGTGATTTGTTGTGGGAGTTGAAGGCCACATTAAGGGTTGTTGCTTGAACCATTATAAGAATAGCATGCAGGACTGCATAGCAGGGTTAAGGAAGAATATTTGAAATAAGTTTTCTGCACAACAGTACTGAAGAGCACTGAACCTCAAACTTCCTATTTTGCTTTTAAAGTTTAACAGGAAAGTTTACATATCCCTGTAAACCTGACTTACAGCAAGACAATACCTACATGTAGGTAATATTTGCACAATGCTTTGTAACATGTAATAATTATGCTATTTTTTCTTGTTCTAAAATAACCCAATGACATTAGTCACGAGAAACATCAATACAATCTGAAGAAAAAACTCTGAGGTAAAGATTCAAAATTAGCCTAAAGATTTCAGAGCAAATGAGGAAAAACTGTAAGAATTCTAATTCATCACCAAAACTACTGGACTACTGTATGTCTTTAGATTCAATTACTTGTAAGATTATTTCACACATTTGCATCCTGAATATGCATAAGTTTATTCCTTCACTTCAAGAAAGTATGTTCAAGCTAGATGCATTTAACATACCACTAAATAATAAAACCCCACGGTGTTCAAGGCCCTGTGTTCCAAAATACTCAATCAAACACAAATCAGAAATAAAATTTTCCATGAACTACCAAATTATGGTAGTTCATGGAATTACATCATAATGAAGGGATATTTTTTTTAAAGCAGGTGGTACTGGCAATCTTACTTTTCAAGTAAAGGAACAGTGATTTAGGAATACTATCAATTTTTCAAATGTATTAAAATAAAATAATGCAAAGCAATTACTCTGTAATTTAACTTAGAATATTTTGAAATTTATCAAAGAAAAAGGATACAGACATACAGCACTGCCATGAAGAAGTGAGGAATCACACCTATGTGAGCTCTTTTTCTTTCCTTAGGTTCTGTAGCTGTCCAATAAAGAGCATCCAAAATATCTTGTCCAAATGAAGAAATCAGACGATCGGCCACCTAGACAAGAAGAACTTTACTGCCTTTTACTGCCTGCTTTCTCTCCAACACTGGAGTATGCTCAGTTCAACAACAGTTCAAACTAAAAGTACAGCTCAATCTAAAAAAAGTTTCACCTATGTATCACTTTTGATCTCTTACTTATTCCATTTTCACTCTGGATTTCGCAGCAATACTGCTCCTTTTGTATATTCAGCAGTTTACTTTCCCTTTCAAACTTGCTATCCCTATTGCAACAGTATTTGTAATAAATAATCATCTATTCTTATCTCAGATGCTTTCTTGAAACATATTCAAGAACAGTTCAAACCTCAGCCTTTGAGCAGTATGCATGTTGTGTCAAACCACCTTAAATATTTTTCCCCATCCCTTTGGGTTTAATAGGAAAAAACCCCCAACAATAAAAACTGAATTCCAGATGACAGGGAACATTAGCTTACAGGTACCAAAAAGACTTGGTACAAAATTAGACTTGGCTCTACTGCTTTCTATATTCTAAGGTATATACTTAATGCAAATGTCTGCACAAAACAGAATTCAAAATTAAAAGTAGTATAACACAAAAACAAGCAATTAAGAGGGACTTGAAAGTCTGCCAAAAAGGGAAAATATGTTGAAAAAAACAACAAACACCTGAAGTGTAATCCAAAGAATATATCCATAAATAGAAAAAAACCCTCTAGCAGTAATTCTAAAGATAGAAAACATATGGACAGCATTTTGAATTTGTAATTTAATACCACAGCAAGAAAGGTCACAGGGAGTTCCACCAGTTCCCAACACATTCTCAGCAGCAACCATAAAACTGAAAATCATTACAAGGAAGAACATTTTTTCTGCCTATAAAATGCAGTTCAGTAATTTTAAAACCAAGCTGCACAGGGCAACAAACCCAGAACGTCAAAAATTAAACTTGGCACATGTCTGGCTGAAAAAAAAGAGCTATCTCTCACTGCTTACTAATTCAACCAAATGGAAATACTTAGAAGATGAAAAGCTGATTATCTCTACTTAAGAAAGACAAATAATATTTTCTCTCAGTGTCCTTCTGTAAAACAAAACTTTTGGACATGTTAAATCAACATGTAGCAATACAGAACCAGGTGCACAATGTACCTGCAAATATTGATCCTACTACATAGAAGAGTTCTTGGGACAACACAAAAAAACATAGACTTCAGATCATTTCCTGACTTTCTAAATTAAAAGTTCTCAAGGTAAGGATACTGAAGTGAGAGAAGTCATACTTATTCAAGACACTATTATTGAATGAAGTTTCCTACAATATGAAAATTGAATTAGAACAAAATTTTACAGGATGCCTCAAGTAAATGTACAATGTGCTGCGCTGTAAGAATCACCTATGAAATAAAATGAACAAAGCCATGAGCTGATGAATTATCACAAATCTGAAGCTCCCAACCCCATCAGTTTGAGAGATATTTACAGTGGCATTGTTTTCGGCTTTTAGATTTTGTAAATTGAGATTGTCCACATTATTTGCTTCCTGCTCATTGTGATGACCCATTGAGTAATTACACCTGGTGTAGTAACACCAGCTACAGAATCCTTAATAGCTTGGTAAGTTTTTGTTCACAATATTGTGAGGGTTTTAATAGATAAAATGCTGGCTTTGCTTTCCTTTCTATTTAAGCAGTCCTTGGTTCTTTGCTGACAGGATAGAAAATATTAAAACCCACCACACAATATTGTTTCTTGCTTTTCCAAATATGACTTACCTAAACCCTACATGCCGGCTCCAGGCTCCAGCAGAATTCCATGGTGAGTGCTGTCACCAGCGTTACGCACACTGGGGCTTCACAAGGAGCAGGAGCCGGTGGGTCTGAATCTAAAAAAGAAAAGTGTCATTTAAGCCAAATGTGCTGCATGCTCCCCTTAGCCTGTCAGTTGGGAGCATTCAGCACATAATTTGAAGATTTTGCATTCCTCATATCTGTCCAGGACAATACTCCCTGGACTTGCCAACAGCCGAAAACATTTAGACATTGTAAACATCTCTGCTGTTCAGTGACTTAACTAGACTAAAAAGATCTTCTTTATTTTGAAAACTTGTGAAAAAATGTAAAGCCTACTGCTTAATAAAAAGCATATTAAGAGTTCCTTAAAAAGCATTGCTTGCATCAATGGCAAAGACTTTTAATAAAAATCACCAAAGTAGTCTAAGCAAGCCAATATTCAAACTGTTGAAAGCTGACTATCAACCAAGTCTTTCAGTGGGATCCCAAGAACATTTTGTGCCAATATTGCTGCAACATGCCATGGTAAAAAAGCCCCTTAAAAACACACACTCTGCTTGGCATGCATGCTGGGTTTCATGAAACACCATGGAAGTTAAATACTGTTTCCAAATTGAAAGTCTAATGTCATTTTTCTAATAACCATGACCAGTAACAGACTACCCTTTCCTAGAAGAAACAAACTCACGCAGCACTTTTCTTAGCTACAACACACTTTCGGTTCAGCCAAACATAGCAAAGTAATTAAATTCCTCATTCCAAACAGAATGGCACATTGCTTCCAATTCACAGCGAACACTGCAGTATCGCTTCAAATTACATGGTAAGCACATGAAACAGAGTGCAGCACTAAGTGATTTGAAGTAGTCTCGAAATAAAGACTAATTATTATTTTGAGCACATGGATTTATTTAGTAAGTACTAAATAAATTTGGAAGTATTTAGTAATCTCTTATCAATTATGGAACTACATATGGATGAGTATTTCCCCACACAATTAAAATCCAGACAGTGACTCAGTGTCAATTTAATATTTGTACATATTTTTCAGCAAATGTAAAATCAAAGGCAACAAAAAACCTATGAAAAAAAACCCGAGGTGGCTTGTATAATTTATTTCACTTAGTATGACAAAGTGTGTTCCTTATGCAATATTTTCATATTTTATGAGGAAAGAACAAATGCCTTCAGACAAAATATTCAGATTTTGCAGAGTGTAACCCTGTTTCAGCAGTCTTCAAAGGTACAACAGATGTTCAAACAAGGATTAATATGTCATTCAGGAATCCTAGAATCCTAGTAGAGTAACTTCTGTGTACAAAGCTCTGACTGAGTCCGTTTAAGAAGTTGTATTCCTAATATGTCCTATATTTGCAGCATGGAGATAAGATCATGCCTATGAAAACATTATTTACTTTGTGAAACACTGATCATAGAAGTACAATTAAAAATCTTGTACTTTACATTAACAGCAAAACAGAAACTGTTTTTCTTGACTGAATTTCACTTTATCTTACCTCCCAAAACAGAATTTCCTTTTCTTATGTCACTACATTCATTCATTCACCTTATAGGCTTTTGTCTGCTAGCCAGGACTGAGGTAAAGCTGTAACATGTCCTTGCATACAGTGAAAGTTATATTTCCATAATGATGAATTACAACTCAAATTCTGTGTTTTCTATTATTCTCCTTCTTTGCTCTCTTTGGGGATCTTATCTTTTCAAATCAACAGTTTCTACATTTCTTGGCAAATTCAAAGTCTCATTCATTCCCTGGCATTTCATAAGACACTTCTTTAATTTCCATTTCTCACGTTTCTTGCTATGAAACTGATTAATAAGCTCCATAAATAAGGCATTATGAAACAGCATCTAAAAGCTTACTGCTCACAAACCTGTTTCACTGCATCTAGTCTTATTATTACAGGTGTGTGTGGATATTTGAGAATATCGGATGTGCCACATTCTAACTACAAATACTAGAATACAAAATATTTTAGATAGTCTGACAAAAGCATGCTTCATATTCTGATGCCAACATTCTTACCTCAAGCATGTTATAGATGATGTAGAGCTTTATGACAGACTGTCCCCTTATCAGATGATACATCATGGAGTAGTCAACATAGTGCATCATGAAGTAGCAGATGACCAATATAACTCCTTTGAGGATGTCACATACCTGAGCAGGTTGTAGCAAACGTCTGTCACTGAAATACAAAGGGCAAAAGGTTCCACTAAATGTCATATACCCAAAATATAGATGTTACTAGGTCAATGTGAATTTACAGAAGCTGCTCATCATGAATATATTTTAGTGTAGTCTATTATGCCCCTTCCCCTGCCCTTCACTCCAACACCATGATACACATTCATAGATCACACTCATGAACAGGATCACAGTCTCTTACTTGCCACATCCCTTTAACTAAAACACTGTATTTGTTGAGAGCTCCCACTTTTTAATAACCTTCTGCATGCATGTCCTCTGGTTGCTAATTTACCTTCCCTCTTCCAGACAATTCTATGATTTTGACTTCCTCAGGTGCAGAAATTGTATTCACTATGATCAAAAAGATATGAAGCAGTTGTCTTCAACTTCAACATAAAGAACCAGATGCTGAGGAACAGGTTGTAAATTTTGTATCTTCATTTAACTCTAAGCTCTGCAGCAGTAAATGCAAACGATTTGACATCAGAGCTTGAGATTGATTGTGAACTAAATGGAGAAGTTTTCTATCTATAGTCCCATGAGTAACCCAGAAGACCAAAGGAATCATTACACAATTTCTTCCTATAAAGTAAAACTACAGGAAAAAAACAGCTTTACCTCAATAAGTCACAAGAGTATCCATAAGCATAATGAAATTGCAAGGCAGTATTTACTTCTCTATTTACTCAGTTTAGTATTAATATGATGCAAAGCAGTCAAAAAGCCTTTAAATTACATCAAAAGAGATGTTGAGAACTAAATATAACAAAGGAGGAAATAATTTCTATTACATATATTTATTTTTTAAACACGCTGAAATGCTTTTACAGAAGTTAATGTTTCAAAGAAGTTGGAAGCAATTAGCAGAATTCAAGTTATGAATTTTCAGTTTCTGTATTGTTAAATCATTAGGTCATCCAGTGATTAGGCAAGTTCCAATGAACTGATAACACCTTTAGAAAAAAAAATTAAAAGTTATCTTGTAAAAATTTACGCCATTTGTAAAAAACATCTAACCAGTTACTTATGACCTCTGGAGTCGTTCTACAGACCCTGCAGCGAAGTCAAAAATTCCTGCTACCTCACTCATTCTATTTAAATCACAGCTGGAGTGTTATAGTGGTTTTCTTTGTTGTCTTCCATTCAAAAGAAAAATGCCCTGACAACAGCACGGGCAAATAGGTTGTGCTCTTGCTGGGAATATGAGCAAGAAGGTTTCCAGAACTCTCAGATTTACAGTACTGCACTTTGAACAGAAAGCAACTGCTCCTTTTATTATATACCTTTTACTGCATAAACTGCATTAAAATCAATTACATTCTGAATAAAAGAATTCAACCTGGTCCAGCATACCAGAAGTGCTTACAGTGGCTTTCTCTCCCTAAGAGACATTTTCTCGCTTTCAGAAGTCATCTAGTAACAAACAATATCCACACCACATCTTATTTCAGCGTAAGTCCTCGACAAAATGCCTCAGTGAATCTTCTTCCCTTCTTCCCCAAACTGAGTTTTAACTGCAAACACCAATTGAAAAAATTGAAGAAAACTGAATGTGTACCTTTTGCCCACTGCTTAAAAAGCCTATGACTGTCTTCACATGACACAAAAAAAATGCACCCTCCCCAACCTGTAAAATCACACTTTGAAAATGTACTGCCTTATTTAACTACATCTAACTTAAACGATAATAGTTACTAAAATATAATAGTATATACTGAAATGTTTAAAAGACTTAAACAAGCCCATGATTATGATTACTACTCATATGCTGAGTAAGAGCATATTCCTTTTTATCCAATCTACTTTCATTTTGGAAGTGTATTCAGTCATTTCTGTGCAAGTTTCCCAGCCAACACTCGAACTCTGAAATACAGCTTGGGATACAGTGGTAAAGGTACTATTATTCCACAACAGTAGTACCAGGCCTTAGTACATGAAAAAGAGAATCAGTATTTATTACTCAGAAAATCAGGACCTTCATTCTTCCAGCCGACAACTACCTTATCATGAGAGAAGTAGAGAGTACCTGGTAGACAAAACCTGATGAAAGATACAGCCACTTGAAAATCTCATTTGATGTCTTTTAAAAGTTTGAGGTACCAAATATAACAATAGGATGGTCTTTTACTGAAATGCACTAGTGAGTAGAATCTGTTTATGAAGCTTCTGAAGCAGTCCAGAAAGATTCTCACAGGAAAATGCTTTGATATCCACAAATCGATACAGACTGAAAATACCATATCAAAGGTTTTATGGCTTACAAGCAACATCAAAGATGCTCAACCACCAGTACAGTCACAAGTTGCAGATGTTCTGTACTGTTAACTCTACCACTCTTCTGCCTGTGTTGATTTTTATCTGTACGACTACACTCAAGTAAAACCAGGAGAAGCCAATGTAAATGCACACAGCAACCATCACAGGGCACTACCAATTCTACAAATTCATAAAATCTGGAGCACAACTGCTCTTCTAAAGATAGTCTCAACTCTGAAAACCATCTCAGGAGACTAACACTGTATGAAGTTGCATACAAACTTGCACACAGCCATCTATACACTGGAAAGATTAAAAGATTTTGAGAATGTGCTGTGTACAGAATAACCTTGATCACCGAGATTCAATTCTTTTTAGTAGCTGTTTTTTTGGATTTAGTATGAGAATGCTGATAACACACAATGTTTTGGTTGTTGCTAAGAAGTGTTTACCCTGAGTCAAGGATTTTTGAGTGTCTCTTCCTCTACTAGTGAGGAGCTGCACAGAAAGCTGGCACAGAGTGTAGCCAGGACAGGATGTCCCAAACTGGCCAAAGGGATATTCCACATCACAAAGCATCACACTCAGTATATACACTGAGGGTGTCACTGTTGAGGGACTGGCTGGGTACCAGGCAGTGGTTGATGGACAACTCTGTCATTGTTTCTCTTAGAAGGTTTTGCTTAGGGTTCTGTTAGACTCTCTCCTTCTCCTTTTCATTACTATTATGAGAAAATTTAGTATTATTATTAGCATATTTTGTTTCAATTATTAAATAGCTCTTATCTCAACCCAGGAGGGTTACTTTAACTTTCTAATTCCCTTCCCCACAGGAGGGAGTTGGAGGGAGTGAGTGGCTGTGTGGTACTTAGTTGCCAGCTGGGACTAAACCACAACATCTTAGTCACAAAAATATACTCATAGTTTCAATTTCCTCAGTTTGATGACAGAAGACTTGCCAGCATCTCAACCCCCTACTCAGTACAAGGGATTACTGCAAAGGCTGACTACAGAAAACTGCTTTCTAGAAAGTAAGAAGATCCTGGCATTTAAAATCTATTCCAGTGTTCTTTCATTGTACACTGGGAAGGACCCTTTCATATTGACCAAAAAGGAATCTACAGTGTACCACTAACATGTTTCCAATGGAGAGAGATTAACCATGTCTACTCCATAAATCCATAGAGGCATTTTTATTGTAGCAGAATTATCTTCTGCTCTGATTAATAACATTTACAAAAGGATTTTGAGGTGTGGTTCTGAATATAGTATAGAAAAGTGACAAGAAAATCAAATAAACTGAATAATGATTTGTCACCTTTTGGCAAATACACACAACTGACAGCAAAGCTTGCAGTAATGAAATGATGTAGTCAATGTTCAGTGAGAGCTGACCACTGCAGTTTTAGTATCCAATCAGGCACACAGGTTCAATCTGTATTTGTCACAAATCATTCCTATCCTTTGCATTAAGCTGTTTAATACATATAAACACACACAGGCTGATGTGATTTCATGCCTGTCATAGCATCCCAGCATTCTGTATTCATTTTTCTCAATATATGTTTTCACTCATTGTCTCCACTAACTACTCAATGCCAACACTGAAAAGTACTTTCAGGACATCTTAAGCCCTAACTAATCAGACCTCGTGATTAATATCACATACAAACTCATGCTGCTGTAGTCATGGACATCATGAGTACTACAGAATCTCAAAGAAACAAAGTAAAAAAGCTCATATTGTCCAAGATACAACTACAAAAAGGCCAAGAAAAAAACCAAGAAAAACATAGCACAGCGTTGGTAATTTCAATACCTCACTTGAAAGTAGGGACTGAAGTTTTAAGAATTAGACATTACTCAGCTGATGTGATAACTCAGACTGTGATACTGTACAACTTTAGCAGCCATTGAATGGAGATACAAGAAGCTGAAACAGCTTAGCTCACTTCCAAACACTTCACATTTTTTACAGCTGTGCATGAAGTATGACAGAATAGAGAGAGACAGATTTCACATGAAAATTACACATGGGTCTTTTTACTCATGAGTGACAAAATGAGAACAATAATTAAAGAGCACTACAACTATACAGCTTTAATCATTCTGGTAGCAGGGTAACAAAACAGTGAGCAGTAGAATCTTTCTGTAGACTGCAGTTAGTAGTTTCCTTCCCAGGCATACAGTGATGTTGCACAATCGAGTTAAATATTAACACTTGCCTGGCTTTAATAAACTCTGCTCTTAAAAGACAGTATCATGAGTGCCTTTGTCCAAGATGTAGTTCCTCTAATATCCTACCAGATTCCAGAAATAATGTTACATAGTTTCAAAATTTAGCTAAATGTAATTTACAACACAATTTTCACACCTCAAACCAGTAAATAAAAGGATCCAGGGCATCTGGACTGTCCTTCAAATGCACCTTGTTATGATAAGTGATTTATATCTTTTCACCTAATTATTTTCTGCCATTATTTGAGCAACCTGGTTTAGTGGAAGGTGTCCCTGACGATGGCAGGGGGGCTGGAACTGAAGATCTTTAAGGTTCCTTCCAACCCAAACCATTCAATGATTCCACGATTATTCCATTATTATGTCAAATATTTCTTGCTTTAAGTCATGCTCTAAGATGCTCTTTACAGAATTTTACAAGTGGTTTCATTATACTAAGTCTCAAGTTCCCACATTAACTGCATAGCCTAGACTATCAAGGAATCAAATTTTAAAACTTCTTCAAACAGCCAAGTACCTTAATACTAAAGAGTAAGACTTATCCATTCTTTCTATTATTCACTATATAAAATCTTATATTGCTTTACTATTACTAACACTGAATACACCAAAATGTTTAAATATGAGATGATCCTTCAATCTGCATGAATTCAGTGAAAATCCAAGTGTTCCTCTACCGAGAAACTCTCTCACACTGTAATGTCAACCAGCAAATTATGACAATACAGAAAAAAACCACACAGAGACTTCACCATTCTACAGCATGTACTTAACAAGACATTAAAACTCCTCAGCCTTTGGGTATATTTATCATTACCTCTACTGATTGACAGAAAATCTCCACTGAAACAAAGCCCTACTTCTCAAAATCATATAGACAGAGAAATCCATACTTAAGGGGATATACAAGCTTATTATTCATTTTAACATAAAGTGATTTGCAAGCCATACTACTATACCTCTCTATTCCACCACAGCATGCTTCTGCTTCAGCCCAGTCAATTGCTAAAAAAGCAGAAGTATGCCAAGCTCAATGCTTATCCTACAGTATTTAAAGCAGTTCAAAGTCAAACTATGGCAAAATTTCCACACTGCACTGACTGACATCAACCAGGAACTGAGCAAATCAGCCTGTTACAGAAAAAAACTACTTTTTACAACACAATAAAAATCCAGGTTTAAAACTCATGCTTCAAACTTTCCAATTTATAGTTTGTCCACCATGAGACAAATTTAGAAAGTGTAAATCCAAGTCTTTCCTCTGTTTACAAAACCATTGGATCTGTGTATGTCCTCACCCTTTGGAAAGCTAAAAGCAAGCAACTTTCCTTATAAATAGTAGGGAAGAATTACTTTACTATTTTATAAAATTAAATTAAAATATTATCAAATTAGAATGCTACCAAATATCCTGACTACCCACAAACTTCAATAAATTTTAGGAAAAACAACAAAAAATATTTTTTTTT
>WEKY01023707.1:104183-120529 GCA_013390045.1 Picathartes gymnocephalus
AAGATGACTTGAGCCACTTGTAAAAAAATCCCCTCTGTTACAAAATTAAGCTAAACTTACATCACAATCTACATGTACACCTACCGAATGAAGAAAAATCTAGTGTGAAACCCAGTGCTCATCATAAGCAAACTCCTTAAATAAGTGTAAGTTTAAGGAACTAGTTACCTGTCTGTAATTTTCAAGGTATTTCTATTTAACATCATACTCAAAATGCCATGATCCACATTTTATACAGTAGTAAGAGTTCTCTCTCCATCTACTGGTTCAAAAGCACTAGGTTCAATCATCCATACGGGTTATGACTACACAGAGGGTCACACTACTGATCCCTAGTGTTTGCTACTGAACAGCATGATGGATTTCACAGTATTTTCCCTTTATTTTATTAAAGAAACAAACCAGCTCAAAGCTTTCAGGGTATTGGTATCTACCCTACCAAACTCGTTTTTGTTCAACAGCTGTACAACTGAAGTTACCCATCATCAAGCAGAGCATTACTAAAAATAAATCAGTTTACCAATATTTGTCTTTAATATGCTCAAAATCACAAGTAGCTAATGCACAAGATTGCTTAAGCAAGTGATTTCCAAGAAAACCAAGATTGTGTGTTAGGTATTTTAATAAGCCTTGCTTATTGAATTTAAAGTGGTTAAACCATGTGGAACATGAAATGCAACCTGGACAAAGAAATTTGTTCTTGCTGTAAAAAAAGTCTACAAAAAAGGTCTCACTACAGTTGTTTCTGGTATGCTGTTCAGCAACTGACTATAAAATGAACAATGCTTTCACTACATTGTGTAATCTGCAGACAAGTACACTTGTCTGAGTACTCAGTTACTTTGGCATCCAACCCATAAGCACTCTGAATATATTATTTTAAACTTAACTGCACAGACTGTCATACGATGTCTTATGATTTCTTTATTTTTGTCTTCCAGGCCTCCTGGTGCTCCTCAATTCTTCACTAGTCTGATTACGTATGGTTTTCTAATAATCTTTTAGAGTTGTTTGGGTTTTGATTATTTTGTTAGTTTTTTAAAAAAATCAACAGGCATTCAAGATTTTTTCTTGTTTATCGATACGGTTCACTGCATTTTAATTGGCTCCTTTAGTTTAGACTATTTAGTCTCTTCCAAATAATTCAGCTTACTCTAAACAATTACTCCTTTGAGATAAACACATACAAAATTTCCAATACTGATGTCATATAAACATTAATTTAAAGATATAAACACACTATCACTACAAAAATGTTTTAGATGGTATCTTAATAACATATATTTTTTGAAGCTTTTGTAAGAGTAATGCTTCTATAAGTGTTCACACTTAAACCCTTTTTATATAGGTTTATTGTTCAGCTAATAACGCACTGAAGAAGTCTTTTAGCATGTTACAATTTTAAGCGTGTATTTTACAGCAAACCTTTTCTAACTGTATTATTTATTCAACGGTAACACTTTCAAACACTTAGGCAACCACTGAGTTTTATAATAACATATTTCAATTATTGATATGGTGGTGTAGGTAAAGATTTGCTTAGGTATCTTTTCTTTCTCCATTTTATATCACAGATACTTGCACAGAAACTGAACAATGGTGTTTTGTTTGACATGTAGTCTTTATCAAACTCTCAATTCTTCAATGTATTCTTCATTAACTAACTGTGGTGTCAAATTTCTAATTTTACATGAACTGACAAAAATTATTACATTAACACATACGGGGATATTTTGCTGTTAGCATAAGTAAAGATGCCAGTGAAAATAAACTCCAAGCAAGGCTGTCTGAAGGGTATATTTGCCCACATAACTACATACTAAAATTTTTTTAAATGGACAATGTGATCTATTGGAAATATTTTACTACTATTATGCTCAAGTTTGGCTTCAGGAAAAGAAAATATTTTGATCAAATCTAGTTTCCAGTTTGAGATTTTAAGCAGAGGTACCTTACAATACAGTATTGCAGGACTTCACTGATGTAAAATTGTGATTATACAGACTGATAAGAAAAATATGTCATAAATGAAGAATTCTAAGAAATGGAGAGCCGAGCTTGCCAATATTAGGTGGCATTGCATTTCTCAAATGATAAAAAGCCTCTACATGCACCAATACAGCACGAGACCATGCTAAGAATGAAATGAAACCAACCTTGCTGTTAGGCCCCGATGAGAGCTGTCTCAAAAAAATAAACAAAAAACAAAACGAAGTTTCAAATAAGTGACAACTAGAATAAGCTTTCATTAAGCTTTTATTTTTTAAATAACAGAATCAAATATAACTGAAGACAGTTAGCAAACATATGCTAAAGTGCTGTATTGTATTACGCACGCAATTATCTGTAAGTCCAATACTAAGACACCTAGCAATGAACTTTCTGAACTCCCTAAGATTTAGGTTAAGCATTACAAAAAAATCTGCTTTAAGTACACACAAAAATATAGCTATGAACCTGACTGAAGCAGTACTTAGAAGAAACCTCAAAAAGCTTAAGGCACGATAAACTGAAGTACAGCAGGGGCTATACCCTTTTTTAAACTGGGCCAAATTGGTCCACAGGCACTCTATGTGAAAAATGCTTTAAATCTAAGATCATAACTTATTTCCACAATGATGTAAAATTACGTAAGAAAATATACCTACCACAAATCAATTTCATGTGTTTGTTATTAAAACTAAGTGTTGGTTTCTCCTTTGAGGCATGGTGGTTAATTTAGCTATACTATTCATTTGTAACCAGCCTTTTTACTGATTACATGTAGATGTGTTAATTTGGCTGACAGCACAGAAGGAAAAAGAAAATCAGGATTTACTCACCAAGGAGGAATCCCTGTGACACCACATTCCATCCTATAAAGGAAGTGAAAGTGCTCTTCCCTTCGGTCTGATTTACAAGAAAGAAAGAAAGAGAAGGTTGTAATGTTGCTACACTATGCACTGTTATGGAAAGGAGAAAGGAGTACTTGATCTGAGACTATGCTACAGAAAATAATGAATGCATCTTCCCTTTTTCTGCTTGGTAGAAAGCTACATATTTTAGCAGGCAGATGCACAACTTCCTCAATGAACTTCAGGTGACAATAGGAAGTTTATGGATTTCATAGCTAAATTCCTTAGCAAAAAAAATTAGGCTTGGGAATAAGTGTGCAACAGAGGTTTAAATTTACTTAATAGCCTGATAATATGAACAAATAATGTCCATAAGAAGAATGCCAGGGTATTTGCTTGTTTTATTCTTCCAGATACGCTTCCTTTCTACAGTTTCTTTCTTGAAATAATACTGTTCTACTTATTTCCTACTGAAAAACATGAATCTGTGAATTCACAGCAGGTCAATGGGAAATTTAAGAGGTACATACAATATAGCTGAAGTTATTGATGTAATTGCTGACAGGACCTAAATTCACTTATTTCAGGCAGCAGAGTAAAAGAAAAATGCAGAATGTGTATTTATAATCTATACCTACTTCCACATGGAAGAATTCACAGATTCACAGAATATTCTGAGTTGCAAGGGACCCACAAGGATCGTTAAGTCCCACTCTTAAGTAAATGGCCTGCACAAGGATTGAACCCACAACCCCGGTGTCATTTAGCACCATGCTCTAGTTCCCAGTGGGATTCAGCTCCTGTGTGAGGCGCTGGAGGTGCTGGGGCATGTGAGGGGTAGGTGGGTACTGCTCACACAAAGCAGGATCTTGTTGGGCTTCCACCATTCAGGTGCTGCCTTCATCCCTTGGGAAGAGCCCAAAGGGTCCTCGACCCACTCCTGGCATTGGGGGGTGGGGAACCCCTGCAGGTGAGGTGTGTGTGGGAGGTCTCTTATAAAGGTTTTGTGAATCTATCTTTACATCTAAGAAAATTCATAATCTTCTACTGTATTTTCTTGAGAAAACTAGAATTTGGAGAAAAAAAATCTCACTTTCCCTCTCAAATCCTTTCTTCCTTTGTGGAGATGATGTAAAATGCCTTTAAACATAATTAAATTGGGAGTCCCATCGGAGTTTCACTAAGGTACAATTTTAGTTTTCATATCACGGTGTTTTACAAATAATACAGAAAGGCTGTTCCACATTCCCGTATCACCTTTTATTGGTATGCAATGTATTTTCAAGAAAAATAAGTTAGCTCTATGAAAGAGTTTCAAAACAGGCAGCAATATTAATCTACCCAGAATCTCTGGGTCTGAGGTACTGATAAAAAAATTGTCTGAACTGTAAAATGAAACTGTACCTTTCAACCACGGGTAGCATTAGTTTTAGGAACCTGTCACCAAGGTCTCCAATTCCAAAGAGAACTCCACCAGGTCCATTTCTCTATCTACCTTGGCACATACTTTGCTCAACAACAAACCTTTTATGCTGTCGAAGAATATTTTAAGAAAGTGAGAATCATCTACAAGATTCAAAGAGAATAATTTAGGAAAGTTCTTCTCTTGACTCAAAAGAAAATACAGTAGAGCTGATTTTTTGTAATGTCAAAAGATGTAATCTAATTTTGTGAAGTGTTTGTTAATTTTTTTTAAAAGCACCCTGCCACTTACAGAGCATAGAAGTAATGAAGTCGCACCTGCCAAAACCACCACCGTGCGATGGTTCAGCCTTTACCACTTTGATCTCAGTAATTAAACAAAGCAGTGTAGTTCACTCAATGATAGAATCTTGGATTCTTCTGACTGAAGTTCATGAAGTTTTTAAAAAAATTGCTTTGTCAGCACCAGTATAGCTCTGACAAAACCACAGAATTAAATTTGCTCAAAAGGCAAGATCAAGTGATGAGGAAGGATGACTAAAGTCAAACTGAAGTGCTTACACTGTCTAGGCAGAAAAAGGAAACTATTTTCTTTAAGACACATTACTCTATGCTTCCATTCAGAACTCTGTCAAATGATATATTACAACACGTGGAAGAGGCTATAAACCACTTCCCCTATATTTAAGCACTTTGCATAATACAACAGAGACAGGAATTAGCCCATTTATATAGAATGGGGTTTTATTGTTTAAAAAAATAATGGGTAATATAATCTTTTTCTACACTGAAAAGACAGAATTATGAGGAAATAAGTAAGCTGAAGAATAAACTGGAAGGGAAACAACACTCATTGCTCAATTACTTCACTGAAATGTTGAGAAAAAAGTCAAGATGAAGGGAGGAGCACTTTTATTTACTACACAGAATGGAATATGATGTGGCAGGTTCAGGTAACATTTATTTGATGTTTGCGACAAAGAGCAAGCTAAAAGAAACAGCCACCTGCTTTGTAAGTACCTTTTGTGATTACAAATGTGCTTTACCTATTCAAATCTATTTTGTTGCAAATACATAAAAATGTATTTCCTAAGTTGGAAGAAAATAACAAATATTTTTTGCCATAACAAAATCAGCATAACTATAAAAAACAAGAAAAGCCCCAAAAATTCAAAGTGCAGGCTCTGAATATTTAGAAATAAGAATCATTACATCTGAAGAAGTTCCATTACATACTATAGACATGAGTTCTAAAACTTTCAGTAAAAAGCCACCAACTTTAGAACATGAATGAATTAGAGAAGGCCTCAGGTACTGAACACATAGAGGTTCTAGCAAACTAAATTCCAAACACACTGGAGGAAATTGTGACAAAAGAATTTGCTTCAGGAGTTGTTACACAAAGACTACTTCATTCAAGATATCCTCACTTTCTCATCTTACTTGATAAGACCTTAACACAGTCAAGTTCAATAGATTCAACTGGTTTCTGTTGTGCCTTACACACAAAATACTGTCAAGCAAGCAGACCAAATATTAGTATTGCAGGTGCATGTATGCATATATACACATATCACATACACGTGAGTACATATGGTGCTTCAAATGTCACTTTCTTCGGCATATTGAACAACAAGCTAAACCACCAATTGGGCTTTGAAATCTTTAATTGTAATTTCAGAAGAGCGAAAAACTTCTCTGCCAAGAGCAAATCTGAGTTTATGAACAAGAAAGAACATTCTTAAACAGAAAAAAAAGTAAGATTCAAATGACACATTGAACTCCATTACATTTACCTGAATTTAGTAATAGCATCTATATGGATATCTACAAATAGGCACATAATTTGCCTTGTCATCAGGCTAAAAGCAAATAACTGTCATTTTTACACAGCTAAGAAAACTCTCTTGACATAGTAAGTCTGGGGTTCAGTTCAAAATTAACAGCACAATAAAACATTAGAGACTGCCATCTAGTGTCCATATTAAACATCACCAAATACAAATAGTTCAACCTAGGACTATATTTTACAATACTATCTTTTTGCAACTAGACTAGCATTTGCTGTAATCAGAACATACATTTCTAAACTATGCATCTAAAAGACCTTCATATATAAAAGACAATACTGATAATGCAAATACAAGCAACTTGATTTAAAAAAAAAAGAATTAGAAAACCAGTAACTATAAATCAATTTCAAGTTTTCGAAAATTCAGAATAAAGATCCTGAAGTCTTTATTTATTCAACCAAAAAAGGTAACATCAACAAATGCTCCTTTTATTTTAGGCTACACTTAAGGCTTATACAATCAGCTTTACCATGAAGTAGCAAATTTTATGAAGGAAATTAATTCTATCCAATTCTTGATATCTATGCCATAAAGGTAAACTAAAAATGTTATGTATTAGCAACTTCTTAGTATGGATATGAACAGAAAATCAAGACATTAAGATCTAAAATTTCTTAATATTCTCATTGGTTTTCCTCTCCATGTTTCATTCCCTGGGATTCTTCAGAGGAAAGGAAATAACACATTTTATTCAGTGATCTTTTCATCAAAGTTTTCCATGAAAATAAGGAAAGTTTTTACTGTTAAATACAAACAACTTCTGTTTCAATATCAAAGAGGCTATCAAAAGACATAAGCCAAGTCTAAGAAATTTTAAAACAATGTTCAAATAGATGTTAGATAAAAGAACAAAACTATAAGGTAAGGCTACATCTCTCTCCTTTACTAACCTGAATTTGCCTAAGTGGTGTTGTTATCAAACTGTTGTGTCTGAAGGAAGCAACAATGACAGTTAGTGACTGCTGGTAAAGCTTAAAGGTCCCAGACATCTTTATTTTGGCTAGTTTAGACTGAGACTTCTATTTTACAGTGGAAGAAGTCATTAGTAGTTCAAACAACACTGAAAGGCCATAAAATGAAGCACACACATAAATGGTGAAATATTATTCAAGGATATCAACACCTTTGTCTTGAATCAACTTACCGTAAGCCATAGCAAGGCAAAGTGATGAACCGGAACATTGCCAGAAAAACCCTCAAAGGAAGCAGGGTGAACACATACAGAAAAGCATCCAGGCACAAAAAGATTCCAAAAAACATCAACTAAATTACAAAAATAAAACAGAAGTATGTTAGTAGTTTATAAAATTTACAAAAAGTTTATAAAGAATTATGTTATGAAAAATACATTTACATACAACTAAATAACCAAATAAGCACAATACTCTCACTTGTTCAATCAGCTGAACTGTAGGAAAAATTAACATGCTATGCATTTGAAGACTATTCAGCAAAAATTCTGCACCATAAGGTCCAAGCAGTGAAGGCTGTTGTAGACTTTCACAGCTCACTAAACTTAGCCTTTATTTAATATATAAACTGCAGTTGAATATAACCGTAGCTCATTTTCCAATGGTGACTTTCCTCTAAGGTTACTAAAGTTCATGTTTTAACCTTAGGGGAAAACCCATAGAGCTGTGCATAAATGTGCACAGCCATTTTCTGCCTACATCCTTTTTCAATATTATTTCCTCCCCTCAAAAAGTTTTCTATTACCTTGTAAATTTTCTATTGCACAGCTAATTATGGCTGTGGTAGATCTCTTTCAGAGAATAACCACCTTTTTCATTCAAAGAACATAAAATATGAAGAGGTAAATTTCCAGTTGCCCTCAGTTTAAATGTTTTATCCTTAATTTACAGAAACATTAAAGCCATTCATTGTGGCTACAAGCCAAGCAAGTCTATGATAATTAAACTAGACATAAACTCTACAATTCCAAAGCTCTTCTATACCAGCCTCTCCCCACATGACATTCCTTTTTTTATCTGCTCTTTAAATGATTCTGTGTTCTACCTAAATGGAAGTCTAGACGTATGCTTTTATGCTTATGTCAGGCCATGAGCTAGTATTTTTTTCTGCAAGGATAACCCCACAGAAGCCAGCTTAACTGGCTACACAATTAAGACTAGCAACATCTAAGCAGATTGAGATATCCATGTCAGATATGCATTCACATGTGAAAGTTGTATGTACTGCTGATGGGAAAGGAAGATACTGGGGTGGGGGTGTAAACCAAAGTACAAGTAAATTACTTTTATCTCTCACAGTCCCTATGCCTTTCAAAGTACCTTCTTTGTTAACTTGTGCAATGGCCAGCTCCACGTCCAGTGCGCACTCTTACACCTCATGCATCCTTGTAACTCCGAAAGCAATCTACAGACTGCACTCCAGAATAACTATCCACAAGCTACATAAGATGACTGACTCAGGCACAACAGCACTGCCAACATTCCTGAGTTTTTACTTTCCCTTCTAATATTATTTCAAGCAATTCTACAGTGGTAGAATACTTCAATGCCATCATGATGTTAAGGTCTCTTCTTGATATTTACTCATTCACCTCTAGTACCACTTTCTAAAATTTCAGCATTTTGAGTTATTATTCAAAGTTATCAGGAGAAGTGGTTACAAGAACTGTGTATAAATTTATGCAGTGCCTTAATATGCCATTAAACTATGTATTTATTTTAAAATAACTTTTAAACTAGGTGTTGAATAGTCAAGCACTGAAAATAACTGGAACTGAACACTTATTATTTTTAAACTCCTTAACCCAAACAAAACAGAAAGTTTGTCATTTCAGCCTGTGTTCCTTGAGGACACCTTTATAGTCTCAAAAACAACACTACTTTTAGATTCAGACAGACTTCTTCTCCGCCTGAGTGTAATGACAGTTTTTCACATTCTATAAGCTATTAATACTTGCAGTTATTGTTTAATGTCCTCATTTTCCCAATGTTTTTACTACATGCACTATATGAAATATAACCAGTGCTGAACCTACTACTCCTTTCTGTAAATATTTTTGCTGCTCCATTCCAGATACTAAGGAACTAACAGAAAAGCCTACAGACCTTTTCCATCATCATAACTATAATTTAACAAAGAAGCACAAAGTTTAACTTGAGATTAACTGAAAACTGTTCCCTTAAGATGGCAGGAATAGAGATCACCTTCTCATTAACCTACTACAACGAAAACCTTCCATTGAAACTGCACAAAATCCTTGAGTGGAAGTAGCACTTACATTGTAAATTATCTAGCTTCTCTAAATTAAAAGAAGGGGTACTCAGAACAACAACAACAAAAATATTACGCTTTGAACACTACACCCCTCTCTAAAACTATGGACACTAAATAAGTGCCTATTAAGTAATACTTCCCAAGATTAGGCTTTGATGAATTTACTCCAATTTATTTTCACTCTACCCAATTAAAATTTTCATTCTTATTCTGTTATTATACTATTAGGTAGTAAACAAAACAAGTCATTAAGAAAATTCTTCTCTACCATTACTAGCGTCTCACATGCTTTATTTCAAGTAAGCAGATTTTTGTATCACA
Organism: Picathartes gymnocephalus; assembly: GCA_013390045.1. Lineage (NCBI taxonomy): Eukaryota > Metazoa > Chordata > Aves > Passeriformes > Picathartidae > Picathartes > Picathartes gymnocephalus. The sequence continues at coordinate 113,860 of WEKY01023707.1, forward strand.
TAGGCAAGTGGTTTCTGCAACAGGTGATGATCTGTACACTATTTAGTTGATTTCTAGGTGCTCAATTTGATATAGTTAGTATGTATACTAACATGGACTAAGCCAATGCAAAGAACTAAAACATTATTTCACAATCTCACTGTAAAAAGTACTGCTTTTTAAAATCTCTTTATTATTCAGTTTCATAATATTTCACATTCAAAATACAGACAAGTTTGATTTACCATGCATAACCCATCTATTGCACCACTTACGGCATTAGTCTTACTTATAAAAAGACTGCTGGATATTACGTTCTTACACATTGAAAGTTTTATGGAAAAGCTATGGTGACAATCCGTCAGAATAATTTCTGTGCCTTGGAGACAGCATGTGCATAACTAAAATGGATATGATGTAGAAATGCTGTATCGTTCAAATGAGACTCTACCGTAAGTGGAATACTCTATCATAAACTGGGTAAATACTGAGGATGTGAAGACATCATCCCTGGAGATGTTCAAAGCCTTCAATCCTGAGCAACCTGTTGCAGGTTACACAGCTTTAAGCAGGGGCATAGACTATGTCATCTGAATGGATCCATCCCAATCTCATTCATTCTGTGAGTTTCTGCAGTAACTGACTGGGAATTTAGTCTGGTAAAGCCAGGCCTCATCACGGCTGAAGGAGGAATTTAATGATACTGAAGGGGGAACACAAGCACTACTGACCAAGAGAATCCTACCCACCCTTCCTCCCTCCTCCACTGCTCTTTCATCTTTAGTTACAAAGCTCCACTTCTGTCCTTGTGCAGACTCTGGATTCTCAAGAACACTGGCCAAGCAAATCACCTCACTATCCTAGCACAGAGCAAACAGAGCAAGGAAAGTGAAACATTCACTGCCAAAGTATGAGCAGATTTAACTCTTGGAATGGTCTAACAAGCACCATAGCTCATGCAAAACAAGCAGTATGCATAAAGCAGGAGACTGAAGTGGGAGGAAGAGCAAAACAAGCTTCTTCCTTCAGTCTAAGTTAAACTGATTTAGCCCTATGTAACTTCATCCCTAGAGATCTTGGGAATTTAGCAGTATTAATTTTAATGTTATCATTACACTGCAGCCTAGCCAAACCTTATTACCTATGTTGCCTTACTCATCATCCTTGAGCATTTTGCTGCTGCCACTGCCTCTCAAATCAACATGGTTAAGCCAGAATAAAATTGGCTCACTGCAGGGCCAGAATGATATCTAAGCTGACATAAAGGAGGTAGCAAGAATCCCTCAGGAAGGGCCGTAACACTGCGACAGAAGGGGCAGATGTGGTAAACAGTGGCAAGAAGCAAAATAAAAGACTATGAAAATTAAGTCAAAAACCTTAGAAAAACTAATCTGTCACCATATTTTTATAAGACTGAAACCATTCCACCCTCAGTGAATTTTCCACTGGAAAAAAATCTTTGAAACAATTTTTTTTAATGTAAAATTACATTTTGCTGTAAAAAGTTTTCTTCTGCTTGATTATTCCTTTAAGGATCAGTGACATCTTTATACTTGAATTAATTTGTCATCATCTGCACTTGTTTGTCTCTGCTGATAACAAGAGTTGCTAGCAGCAACAAGCAAACCAGCAAAAAAACTCTGAAACAAAAATGTATAAGTTAGTAACATTTAAAAATAATCATTATAGAGGCCTACATCTTGTTTTTGTAGTCAAAGTGTTTTAAAAATATATAGTTCTTTAAATAATTTAATTCAACAGATTTCATCTCTAAATTGAATCAAATGTTAAAGCATACTTCACCTTCTCCAGTTCTTTTGGTATCCGCATGCATGTGTACACTCTCTCTCGACGCTCTGTGTATTTTGCTTCATTGTGTTCAAGGAAATAACCTCTTGTTAGCTCAGCACTGATGAATCTCAGCAATGAAAGATCTATTCAGAAACACATACAAGCAGAAGACACTTCAGGCATAACCTCCAGAGGGTGAGAAGCTGTCACACTTTTGTTACTTTTTACTTGCTACATGTTTCATTTGCATGGCCTCTAACCCAGAAGGTTTCTGCTGACGGGTAAATAACTGTGGATGGAAGGAGTTACAGGGATCCAAGTCCAGTGCTCTCCCATTCATTCCGCTTCTGCCACCCAACAAATAAGCTGCTTTTCCCAGGCAATCAGACATCCCACTTCTACAAAACATTACTCAAAGCTGCTACATAAAATGAAATATGCTGAGTGAATCTAATCCTTAATGTATTAACAATCCTCCTAAATTTACTAAACTCTATTTTTGACTACTTAAAAGCTATTTTCTCTCTCAGCAACATTAGCAACTTGGTCTTTATTTTAAAGAATAGCTTCCTGCACAAGCAAAACGTTCACAGATACACGATCCCATGCGATTCAGTGCACAAACAGTACAAACACACTGAACCTTTGGTGATCAGGTCTTTCACAACCAAAAAGCCATCAAGCACGTACAGGTCTCCTGTGCTTTCATGGCTGTAGGTAAATAACCTGAAGGCTGACTAGCCTGTATTTAAGCAGCTCATACGGCTTCTAAAAAAGACTTTGCACAGAGCAGTCTTGCAAAATTAGTAACATATGAAATTATAGTTATGAAATTCAGGCTGTCAGCACAGGAAAGTTGATCTTAAGCTTCAACACTCACTGACATAGGTCATAGATTGGACTAGATGATCTTAAAGGTCTTTTCCAACCTAGTTCATTCTGTGATTCTGTGATGAGGTCTGACGTTATCACCACCTTGTAATACTTCAGAAGTGACAGAACACTACAATGAAGTTCAGTATCTCTGGTTATTGGTATTTAAAACCAGAAATTCTCAATGTTCACGTAACATCCAGAAGATGAAAATCACTTATCTAGACAAACAGATGAAAAGCTACAGACACATATCATGATACAAGCACATATTCACAAACAGTAAATCCAATTTTTAGCCAAAGTCTTAGGGACTAAAGGAGAGGGAAGTAACTGTGTGTGGTAGAATGCTCTACGTTTTTCAGGGCAGAAAGAGGCTGTATATACATCCTTAGTAAAACAACTTAGGAGGGGAATGCAAGTATTGACACTCTGCATGAAGAATTCACCCAAAACTGAGGCAATGCCTTCTCAATATTCATCACATTCAAGATGAAGACTTTCACAGTAGCCAGATTACAAAGAGTTTTAAAGTAAAGACGGAATCAGCTCAAGCAGAAGTATAGAAGAAGCAAAAGAGGGTGTGCTTGCAGCCTGCATTGCCTTGGGTGGGGGATGTGATTAGAACTCAGGGGGATTACAGGCACTTTGTAGTTTGTAGTGGTGCATTTCTATTCTCTGTATGTCTGGTATTGGGATTTATCATGTTGCTGATACTGATCACAGCTACATAACTCACTAACTACCCGTTAATTATGTATTGTTAATAAATCATTATTTCCTTTAAACTATGAGAACTGAACCATTTTCTCATGTATGAGCGTATCACTGGATAGTGATTTTGATGACCTATGTATTATTGATCCACTTCTACTAAGTAGGCCGAAACCATTCGAAGTCTTAAAAGCATTTCTTTTAAAACAAACAAAACAACATATTGCTTAATGAGTAGTAAAAAACTAATATTTAAACTAAAAACTAATATTTAAAGTTTCAATCAAAGTTCATTCCGTGAAACCACTGCTCAGACCTCTTGCAAACTTGTTTTCTGGAGTCTTCCTTTGTAACACTATCACTTGTAACTTTTTTGGTTATGCCAATTCTTCAATGTTTAAAAATTTGAAAGTAAAAACAGATAAGCACACCAAGTGACTACTCTGTTAACTGCCCAGGTGTATTTTCTTCCACCTCAAATAACCAACATTCTCTAACTTAAAGATAATGCAATCTCAAACAACTGAAGTTTCCTGCACAGTAAATACATGCACATGGACAACCACCATGGGGTAACTTATGAGTCCCTGCCAACTTCAGGTATTTTAAGATTTTAGCTGATGAGCTATTTGTTCCCACCCCTTCTTAACTCATACAAAGTATTTTAGAAGCCTATAGCTGAAAACCAAATGATTTTAAGTTTTCAACACCTTAGACTTTCATGCCCTAGATAATGAGGGATAATCAATCCTCGTGACTGAGGTTGACCAATACATAAGCTCCAGAGTGTGACTGCAAAATCGTCACTCCAGTGAGAGGGGATGCACTGGGGCGTGAGTCACTCAGCCACCTCCCTTCTGAACGCTTATTGCCACCCAGCACCAGCCTCAGCTCTGTGCCAGCTGTGAAACACATTAGTGGCTGATCCTGTAGGAAAAACACAGTAACCAAAAGAACAGCATGAGACACCAAGGCAGAACAAAATAATAAACCATTTGACAAACAGCTTAATTCTGCTATCAAAGCATCAAGCAACATTTTGTTTTAAAAGTAAACTCTACCTCCTACTTCAAATTCCTTCCCTACTTCAAATTCCCCTCTTTTGCAGTCAGAAAGTTTCAGACTGTGGCCCAAGTTTAATCTGTTCAGACAGCATACTCTTAATGCTTACAGTATGCTCATTTATCTCCACACCTCAGGACAGGAAAGCATAAGCATCTTCAAAAAACATAAAAGGACACAAATTCCTTCAAGGTAAGAAGCAATGATTTAACTAAGTTATACATCAAGGCATAGCTGCACAAAGGATAACCATTAACCAAAAAGGACAGGAAAAGTTGTGGAAAAGTGAAATGCACTGCACTTTAGTAAGTTTCTATTCTATAATCATAAATTTAATACTAAATACAACAATTCCAGGCACTCACTTCACTCCTGTCAATCCTAAATACACACTTCTTCCATAAGCCTGCCAATTAATCAATCAAGAAAATATATCTTTAAAAAAGTATTTTCTCCTCTTATCAACTTCTCTTTACAGTACTAGTCTTGTTTCACCAACATGAAGAAAACTCTACTTCTACTATTTAACATATTGCTACCCTTAGAAGAGTTAGAATTTTTAGTTGCTCAATCAATAAGCCTATTCTTATAATGTTTTCTTGCCATGAAGCAGCAGAAAGCACCAAAGATTTTTAACTATGTTTTGAATTTCAAATCAATTGCATGAACATAGTTAAGTATTCTCCACCACCTCCAGTAACAATCCCCTTTTTATAGTTATTTGTTCAGTTGTTTTTCAGGTACATCAGTATGTATCTTGATCATTTTTTTTTTTCACCTCAAAGCAATTCATACTACTACAATCAAGCCAATTCCTTTATAACTATAGAAATTACATCACCTTTACACTCTGTAGTGTTCGTCAACACCACAGAACTGCAGTCAATGATGCTGCGCGCATATATCAATAATGATGTAACACATCAGAAACAGACACAGCACTCATCAAATTCAGAAGGAAAGCATTCAATTGCTGACATATTATTGAAGTTAAAACCTAACTCCCATTCTTTTTTTTTTTAAATAAGGCCTGTGTTATCACATTCAAGCCAAGACTGAGAAAGCCTTGAAAGTTTAATATTTCAAGCACCTTACAGATTTTCAGCAAGCCAATCAATTAAGAATACAGTGCTAATATAGTTATTTATAATCTTCCCAACATTAAATCAATCCTGATACAGTGACTGACAGTTTTTATAAAAACTGGCAGGGCTATTTACAAAACTTACTTGGTAGATACCTGAAATACCACTTGAAGTGTGAATGTAAATATAGCTGCATATTGATAGCAAAGGCCATAACATTTTTCCTTATAAATCCCCAGTTGGTAAGTTTCATTTACTTTAAATGACTTTTAATAATCTGCGTACAACTTCAAAGCTCTAACGGCACCGTTACTGCCAACAGCAGAGGCAAATACCACTGTACCCACAGCTGTGAGCGTGTAACAAGAACTGGTAAGACGGTGAAACATTTCTAGCACTTCAGCAAGAAAGCTGAGCGAACCCGGAGCCTCCCGGCCCGAGAGGCTCGGGGAATCGCGGGGCCGCGGTCTGAGGGGCCCCTCTCCGCTCCAGTCACACCGCGCCCCCTGGAACCGGGCCGGTATCGAGCCTGACGGCCAGAGTCCCATCTCCAGGGCATAACACACCTCCACGGACGATGCCCGGGCTGCCTGCAAACCTCCTGAGCAGCAGCAGGTGACAAACTGCGTGACAGGGCACGGAGACCCGTCCGCCCGCGCTCCCCTTCCCCAACAGACCCGTGCGAAGAGCCAGGACACAGCCGGCCACGCCGAGGGGCTCCACCGCACCGACCGGGCCACTTCACGGACCAAACCCACGGGCAGCGGGTGACAGAAAGCTCCCTGCGGGCCGCCCGGCGTTCCCGGCGCACTTTCTGAAGTCGCTCGCCCAAGTTCGCACGGGCGGGCGGCGGCGGCGCTGCTAAGAGCCGCCTGCCCCGGGCAACACCACCACGGCCACCCCGGTTCCCCGTGAGGGCCACCCTATCCCGGGGTCCCCGCTGCCGCGAGGAGGAGGCCGCTCGCCCCGCCGCCGCCCCTCACCCGAGAGGCTCCGCTTTTTCTTCCTGCCCCGGTCGCTCTCGTAGAAGCCCAACGTCTCCGTTCGCTGCTGCGGGGACGGCTGCCCCGGGCCGGCGGCGGGCGGCCGCAGCTCGCTGCTCCCCCAGAGAGTTTTTGGCTCCCCACGGCCGCAGTCCTGCCGCCCGTCCCCGCCGCTGCCCGGCG
>WEKY01023707.1:120674-165591 GCA_013390045.1 Picathartes gymnocephalus
GGCCGGCGCGCCGCCATCTTGACGTCCTTAACCCCTCAGGGGCGGGGCTCTCTCCTGGCGCCGAGGATCCTCCTGCACAAGGCACCGGGTTTGCACAGGCGGCCGGACCCAGCCGTTGTTCAGAAAACGCGTTTGACGGTCACGCCCCCCCCCTTGCCTCCCAACGGGCCGTGGGATAGTAGCTCAAAGCAGTTGCTAACAAGGTGATTAAACCTTGAGCTACGCAAATAAAGAGCTTGTTCAAAAATGGAAGGTGAGTGGTGAATTATTAACTTTAAAGCCAACAGGGTTTCAATGAACTGGAAAGCATGAGTTGGCCTGAGCCGGGCGCTGGAGGTCGCAGCCCCGCGCTGCCCGGCTGGGGCGGCCCTGGCGGGAGCCGCCTCTGCTGAGCCTGCCGCACCCGGCTCGCACGGAGCTCCAGGAGCCCGCAGAGCTCAACAAGCCCCACCAGCCCGAAAAACAGGGCCTGAAATCGCGTGGCTCGTGAAGTGCTGGAAATGCTATTCGTTCCTGGCAGCGTGGTAGTGGCGGTGATGAGGCTTGCCAGCGACCATACTAATGAAAAATAACTGTTCCTGCCACAGACTGCTTGTAATTTATACACAAACATAAGAAGCACGCAGCTCAAGGTAACAGTGAAGCACTTGTTTGCAGAGAAATTCTAATGGGCACGAGGACAAAGTACCTGGCCTGAATTTCAAGTACGAGATCTCCTTCACATTCAGTTCTCGCGTTCTTATCATGCATTCATGGGCCAGATTCAGTCAGCTTAATATTTAGCCACTTGCCCTGGGAGAACAAAGAATGCTTTATTCTTTCTTTGGAAGGCCATAGTCGTCTTCGTCTACAACTCTAAGTTAATTGTACAGTTGTCTCAAAGAGCATCTTGGGCTTTGGATAGACTGGATGTGCCCATTTCCATTGCCATTAGTAGTTCTTAATGCCCAAATCTGGCATTTTCAAGCCAAATCTTGTATTTTCAATCCAAATTTTATATCCAATCCCATTTGTGTTCAATCCAATTTTTGTATCAAAATCCAAAACTCGTGTTTTCAGGCAGTGGAGTGCTTTTTGCAGCCAGTGATACTGTGTAATAAGAGTATCATAGAGGGAGCTAACAGTGATAGCTACTACACTACACATTATCAGTCTGGAGTTTCATCTTTTCTCTTTAGATTTAAAAAGCTGCTGGAAAAATAGGATGCAGAATAAAAGCTCCAAAAAGAACTGAAAAATTCTCTCAGCTGAAGGGCTGGTGTAGTCTACGCAAAGTTACATGACACCCCGAGAGATGTCTGCTTCTCTCCTTCCAACTCCATAAAAGTTTTATCTAACCATAAGCTACATTGCATGATATTTAAGAACAGCAAATTGTCACAACCTCGTTATCAGCCTTACCGAAAAGAAGGTGCTTGCAGCATCAAGCATCAGCTAACATCTTTTTCAGGCCCACTGAGAAGCTATCTAATGAGTTACTGGCACCAGTTGTGACAGCACATATATTTTTCTCTTCAGGGGTTGACCCAACATAACCTTGCTTAGTTTACAAGATCTTCAGTTTTCTGCTTGAAGTAATTCAGCTGAAGGCACAATAATATTATGACTGCAATATGGTTCAGCTAAGAATTCAGTCTACTTTTGACACTTCAAAACCACATTGAGCAGATATCCTTGAGTTTCTACCAATGGAGTCCTTCTGCATTTTTTATTTTTTTCTGTATTTCTGTACAGTTTATAACTATCATTTGCTGGATTTTTAGTATGTTCTTTTTCAAATGCAAATACACGTGTATTCCAAATATTACGTGTGATATTTTGGCACAATGGCCACTTCTGGAAGGTCAACCCAACTGCAGCAAAATCCAGTGTTTAGGTATTTGAGGTGTTGAACTAGCCAAGACAGATGGGAAAAGTTGCGTGGTGAATAATGTTAGCAGTATTCATATAGGAAGTAGTGGTTCATTATGATAGGTTCTGTTGGGAATTATCTGGAACCATCTGCTCTTTGGGCAGGAAAAGCTGAATTTTTTTGCCTTCCATAGCTTATCTGCTTTGAGACATGCTACAGAGTGAGTCTGCAGCGGGTCAGAATCTGCCTTACAGTTTCGTAACTGTTCACGAATCTTTTTCCTGAAATGATTTTCTTAGAACAAGACACAGTTCTGTCAATGTTCCTATAGCTGCAGTTCCACCTTTTTCCCCAAGAGATAATTAGCAGGTGGGGAGGAGAGTGAGGATTGTTTCAAAACAGTGACTGTCTCCCAGGAGAAAAACCCAGTTTCATTCATAGAACAGCAAAAAGCACTAGGATAGTGAATACAGACTGAGAAGTAAAGGCTACTTAAATTTTATTAGAAATGTCAGCTCTATTGATCTTTGGGGCTTTCTTTGCACAAGCTACTTAATATTTTGCCTTAAATTTTCCATACACATAGTAGACTAATGTTTAAATACCCAAGAAGTATCTTATACATAACCATCACAGAGGGATTTTTACTAATTTAATATCAGAAGGGTTTTTCTAGCGCTGTTAAGTATTAAAACTTTTATAGTGTGTCCAGCTTAGCTGTGATTTAGACCCTAAGTACTCATTGCTGCAACTACTCTTTCTCCTAGTGAGGAGTGTTCTTTTACTCTGAAGAACATTTTACATGGTTTAAAACTCCTCCTTTTTTGTAGTGGATTTCCCCCCACCCAAGACTCAACAAAAAGTCACTAAGATTCAGAAAATGCATGATAATTGTTTTTGTTAGTGCTTTTTACTGGCAGAACTTTGTTGTCTTTTCAGACCTTGCTATCTGTCATTCACCCCTACCAACTCAGACACTCCTCCTAAAAGAGACGATATATCAGTGATGTGTGTTAAAAAGAGGTAAACTAAGATCTTCTTTTTAGATAGCAATAGAAACATGGAAAAAAAAAATCTATCACCAAAATTATATTTCATATGAGAAGTAAATTGTGAACATAGGTTAGGAAATGTGAAAGAAGTCTAGAGAAACTCAATGTACTGTCCCAAGCAGAGTTAAGTGAAACAAGAGTACATTAGCTAACAATAAAGGAGAGGCAGGTGTTGAAATGATGATAACAACAATGCAATACACATAGCAGTATGAAACAGTTATGAGTAACTGCAATACTCATAACTATGTGAAAAGATCTGGTTTCTTTCCATTGTAAGCTTTTTGTTAGTGGGGCTCAAACTTCTTCAGACTTTGCAGTATCATTCAAAAAAGACTAGATATTAAAAACATATGGTTTAATTAATTAATTTTTTAGTCTCCTGCAAGAATTATCTTGAATTATGGTCCTCAGTGTAATTTTCAATACTTTTTCATTTTTAAGTGTCATTGCTGCGTACACCTTCTGTGAGGAGGCAAGTTAACAAAACTCATAGTGAATTCAAAGTGCAATAATGCTGATTTATTTCCACAATAAAATATTTTCAGCCCCTTTTGTAATAAAAACAATTTATTTTGTTTTGGGTTTGTAACTTTTAGTTCATCGATCTGCTTACTACGTGGGTGAATATTCATTCTTCTACTAAAGGCTATGCATCTCTTAGCAACAACTGATATTAACAAACTTAGTTCTAAATCTTTCAGAGTTGCAGCTGTCATAATTTCCGAGGTACAAAAGTATTGGTTGGAAATATAATCTAATTCTGTCTCAGTCAGTTGTGTTTGGTAGCTGAAGTTAAAAATATCTGTTTACACCCACAGGAGAAAAATCCCGTAAGGATTTTTCCTCCATTTTATGTTCAGCATCTAAGCAGCACATTAATTTTGCATGGGATAATCTTCACATATGAAAAATAATCAGTATAAGAAATTGTCATATGCTGTTTCACTTCTTTTAAAAAATCTGAATAGAAAATAAACAGTGCTAGAGTTTACCATATTTTTCCCTGTGTTGTAAGCTCACTAAAGATTAGTTTGACTCCTAAGGTAATGTAAGGGCATTACTCAACATCAGCATGTCCTTGAATAATGAAAGTACAAATCATGTTATGCAATACTACAGTACCTGAAAGTCGAGTTTGACTTCTCACTGGTACATTTCCATTCTTTGTTTGCTTTGGATACCTCATTGTATAGCTTCACTGCATTAACTGTGCAGTGAAGCTACTGGCGGTGCTTTCCAGTGACATCATGATTGTCCGCACCTGCCATCTTTGAAATTTTTGGAGAAGTAGTTCTTTTGAGATACTTTTATATGGCATTTAGTCCTGGGACCATAGTTCAAGGAGGGCTGAAGGGAAGAGGTACAGAAAGTTAGTTCAGTATTACAGGTTTTTAAATGCATGCTCACATTATCTTAAAAATAAAATTGATAATATTATTTGATTTTTAAGACTTCTAAGAGTTTTCCAGTGTAATATTTTTATATCTCTTTTCCTTTCAAATTTCATGATTTTTTTTTTATCAAGGCAATACTTTTTCTGTGACCTTCAGTGACAGTGTTTTCCTGCCCATGACCTGATCTCCATTTCTCAGTGTCAAGATTTCTTCAGGTTTTATATCTTGTTTAAAATGACACGACTAATACTTAAACTGCTGCCTCTGTTGAAGTGTGAATATCTGAACCTCTGAGAGCTTTTATGTAAGAAGAGCAACAAAGCATTTTTTCAACATCAGCATCACTGAACTCTGTGATGGGGCATTTCCCCATGATGTTCAAAGTAAAGCTCGAAAGTAGAGTAGTACCAAGATTCCTAAGTCTCTTCAATTCCAAGTTACTTTTATCACAACCTGCACCCTGAGATGCTAGGAAAAAGGTTTTGTAATCTCTTCTTTCCTCCTTTTCTCCCATTATCTGTCTGTAGCTGCGTAACATTCAAAGACAGCTCTATACATGACAAGATAGTTTTAAGTGTTACAAAACAAAAGTGCAGCTGCCTTTGACTCCATCCTCAGCTGCTTCCTCAGGAAAGCTAAGCCAGACACGAAGTGTGAGAGGACTAGGTGGGAGGAAGTCGGTGGAGAAAATGCAGATGGAAAAATGGTTATAAAGACCTCCAAAAGTGAAGAATTGAGAAGAGGAGAGCACCTAGCAAATAGGGTCTCAGCACCTAAACATGAGTTTCCTGTATCTAAGAATGAAATGTATACTACATAAAGTGGTTGGTCTTTTGTTTAGATATCAGAAAATAAGTTACCTCTAAAAATTAGTTCCCTAATGTATACGTTTCAGTCTACCATTTCTTCATATTTTTCAGGTCCAGGGAGCAGAGGTGAAATCCCAAATTTAGAGTGTCCGGGGTTCTATGACTGAATTTACAATACAAGTTTCCAGTCACGCCAAAACCAAGTGGAGATAGAAATCTCTGTTATAAGAATCATTAGCAATCAGGTTTGCTGTAAAATGTTCTATTGATTGTAATAAATTGAAGATCTGAGTTCAGCAAGAGCATTTCTATTATGATAATGTAAGGAGATATATAGGTATAGAGATGTAGATATGTACAGATACACACACATACAAGCTTTGTGCCTAAAATTAGGTTGTGAGATCTCTAGATCTTAAATCTCTCGCTTCTGGGAAACATCTCTACTCAGAAGAGAATTCAAATGTGTTAGATTTGAACATAAGGGTAAGTGTTTTCTGACTTTAGGCAGTAAAAATCATGGAATCACAGAATGGATGAGATTGGGAGGGACCACAGTGGGTCATCTGGTCCAGTCTCCCTGCTCAAACAGGGCCATCCCAGAGCACAAGGCACAGGATTGCATCCAGACACTTCTTGAATATCTCCAGTGAGGGAGGCTCCACAACCTCTCTGGGCAATCTTTTCCATGCAGTCACCTGCACAGTACAGGAGTTCTTCTTCATGTTCAGGTGGAATTTTTGTGCATCAATTTCTGCCCGTTGCCTCTTTTCCTACTGCTCAGCAGCAGTGAGCAGAGCCTGGCTCCATCCTCCTGGCACCCTCCCTTCAGATACTGACAGACATTGATGAGGTTCCCTCTCAGTTTTCTCTTCTCGAGGCTGAACAGGCCCAGCTCCCTCAGCCTTTCCTCATAAGGGAGATGTTCATGTCCCTTCATCATCTCCATTGCCCACTGCTGGGCCTGCTCCAGGAGCTCCATGTCTCTCTTGTCCTGAGGAGCCCAGAACTGGACACAGCAGTCCAGATGTGGCCTCAGTAGTGCTGAGTAGAGGGGCAGGATCCTGTCCCTCGACCTGCTGGCAATGCTCTCCCTAATGCACTCCAGGACTCCGTTGGCCCTCTTGGCCACAGGGGCACACTGCTGGCTCTCGGGCAGCTTGTTGTCCACCAGGACCCCCAGGTCCTTCTCTGCAGAGCTGCTTCCCAGCAGGTCAGCTCTCAGCCTGTGCTGGTGCCCAGGTTTATTCTTTCTCAGATTAAGGACCCTGAACTTGCCTTTGTTGAATTTCAGATGGTTCCTTTCTGCCCATCTCTCCAACCTGCCCAGGTCCTTCTGAAGGGCTGCACAACACTCAGGGGGATCAGCCCAAAGCTCCTCCCAGCTTTGTGTTGTCATTGAACTTGCTGAGGACTAACTGAATCAATTAAGAGGTTCTGGGACACATTGAGTTTAGATTTCTATTTGTGAAAATAATGGTTCATTTTGTAATTATATGCATGAAGCATGAACTATAGCATGCACAGTAAAGGAAATGTATTGCTTATAAATGAATGACTAATGGCTTTGTGATCAAATCTTCAGTCATAGTAAGTCAAAATAAAGTCATGACCCACAACCCACCCTCAATCCACTACATGACCTTCAATGGACTCATGCAGTGTTCATGAGGTTGGGACTGCTTTTGAAATATTTGAAGTTTGAAAGAATAAATATTTTATTGTTTAATTGTTATTTTTTATTTAAACAATGCTAGAATAGGTACACTTAATCCACTGTGCACAATACAATGAGGGTGAGAAACCTTATACAGAGCTGCTCTTCATGAACACACATATTGTTTTTTATATAGATAAATACACAAATGTTTATTTACATATATATGAAAACAAAATACTGAAATCAAAGTCAACTTTAAGTATTGTTTTAACATGAAAAATGTTATAAAATCAGCCATTCCCTTCCAGGAAGGGGTCCGGTGCGGTGTTTTTTAATAATAGTCATCCCTTTAGATAGATTTTTGCTTTATTTATTGGCTTTGTTTTTAACTCTTAAAATTCAGTTGTCAAATGTGAGAACAAAATTTGGATCAAGTTCAACTTTAATTTCAGTAACACCAATATAATCTGTCATTTTTTATATGTTAGTGTGCAGGTATAGAGTTTTGATACATTCACAAACTATGTCTATCAGTAAATCAAATTGTGTCTATCAATAGCATAGTTAGACCATCAAGGGAGTGATTTCTTTTGTGCCAAAGACCCTCTGTAGTACCTTGATAAGAACACATCATCAACTGGAACTCAAAATCTCCTGTCCTTTTTCTGCTCAAGTTTTATATTTTAAGCAATTTTAATTTGGCAGACTCGATGAAAGTCCAATTATCATTTGGAACTGCAGGAGGATTGCTCCACCTTGATGAGTAACAAGATCCACTGGAATGTATTGGGATTGCTCTTTCAGCCCTGACAGATCATAAAGAAAGGCACTTGACACTAAAAATGCTTGATGTTCCTGCAGAATAACTCTACCTGCCCTACATTTGCATCAACTAGCACAACAATAACTAAGCATGTTTTTCGTTTCCATTTTCAAATTATTACTGTTGTGAGATTCTGTAATTCTCAACAATTTACATGCTCCAGAGTCACGTTTTGAGTTGACAGAACTCATGGAGAGACATCAAGAGTAAAAGTTGAGGTTCTGTTTGTCAGTTGCTGAGTTCACATTTGGAATACCAGAACATATATATTGGGGAAACCATCAAAGGTTAAAAAAATCTAGCAATTTAATTGAAACAAAATTAAATATATTCATTTTTGGAAAATCTTATGAGATCACATTTTCAAACACAGGCAGATAACTATGGAAAAGTCATGTAAATGATGTATCTAAGCACTATTACATTTAAGGTACTGACAGCATTTGAGTTAGCAGGATTAACTGGGAAGTACTAGATTAAGTTCTATCTCAGCTTTATGGATATAAGCTTCTTTACATTCTAATGGCTTGTTCTGGCCTAAAAAACTTGCACCAATATGCATTGATGTTCATGTTTGTTTAGAGCACCTGCACACAGAGATGCATGTTCACCTAACCAAGTACCCAATATTCCATAGAGATGTTGATGAAAACAAGCCTAGACAAGAAATTATCCAACCAGTTTGCACAAAGATGACTCCCATGCATATGGATATTTTTGTGGGCATTAGTCAGTTGCTTGGTTATGATAACTTGATCCAAAGTCTGACTCCGGAGCTATTTTAGTGACCAGGGTGCACTATTTTAGTTCTGTATTATAAATCCCTATAATATGATTGCTGACAGAACCTTTATCACAGCATTGCTAACAGGTCATTTATGTCCATTATTGTCTGCTAGAAGATCATTTATTCATTCAACCCAGGAATAAATGCTTGATACATAAATTTTAGTAATTGTAGTCCTGCCCAGTCAGGATGACCCTTTCCGAATGACTGGAAATTACATGACTCATTCCCTCCTTTTTATATTCCCAACTGGTACATTCAGTTCCCTCCCAGTACTACTATATTTCACGATCCATAACAATCATTCTTCCATTTCCTTAAGTGAGATTGTTTGAAATTAAATCAGGAGATTTATAAATTGAAATAAGAACAGCTGAATGCCTGAGTATTGCCCCTTGGATGAATGCAGAACTATCATCTTAATTGAAAGCAGTGTACTTTATGGTAATATACAAAGTATAGCTTCTGATTATCTGCAGAGCAGAAGTGTACATTTAAATTGGAGTCCCTGATATGGACTAAGAAAGAGATACCTGAGAATTAGCAGAAAAAAAGTTAATGATATTCACTGAACTACTGTGCCTTCTTGTTTACGCTTTCCTACTCACAGCATGCTCTTGACTTCTGGGGCTGTTACTTAAGATTACTCATGATATCAAATCACCCTTTTTGTTTCTACAGTGCGTCCAGGGCATATCTTGTTTTTGCCCCCTTAAACATGTTTTGCTCAGGTCTTCAGCAGCGAAACTTTACAATTTTGCCTGAACGGTATTGTGAACTTTTCAGACCTCTACCCCAACTTGAGTGAGTGCATTTAATGCCTGGCTGAATCAGCCACATGATGAGCACCACAGTGTCCAGCAGCCAGGAGCTGCGTGTTTCCCTTTGGAAAATAACTGGAGTCCTGGGAGAGAGCAACACCCTCCCATTTGTTTGCAATGACCACTCAAACACTGTTATTCTAGAAGCCGTCTGTTGTAGGAAGTTAAGGAATGGACTGATCCTGGGCCAGCTCTTTCTGTGCAGCAAAGCCCAGTTTCTATGGGCTTTCAGGGATCATTGAGCAGATAATCAGTGCTGAGAAAGTGAGAGCACTGTGTCCTTCTGGGTTAGAAACATTGGAGGTGGCAAGCACTTTTGCAAGGAAGCCATTAATATTTAAAATTTTAGATCTGTGTTGTAGAGTGTCATTTTAGATACCCAGGCTTAAAAGCTGGAACTTAAATTTAGGTATGGGTTAACAACTGGACTTTGTCTATTGTGGCAAATGCATTTCCAGGTTGGGAACTACTCTAACAGGCAGTTTTCCCATGTACTAAATATAGCTATTCATTTTAATTTGCCTAAAGAATATGGATATATAAGTCCCCAATTACTTTAAAAGTAATGACAGGATGAAGTAATTAGTTCAGTGAGGAAATATTACGTAGTGGAAGGCTTGGTTTGCCAAGGATCTATTTGTTGACATTTGAATCCAGCTAGAAATGAAATGCATGGAACAAAAAGTAGAGTATTTTAGTAAAAAGCCATCTCATCAATTTGGATACAAATTAAAAGCATCCCTGCTTCCCAGCCAGAGGGGCTAAGTAAGGGATTTCTCTCCAGTAGAAGATTCACAAATGACCATTTAAAATAGAAGAAAAATAGAACAGTGTGTGATGAAGGCATAAGGAATGAGTATATTTCTTTCTTTATTCCAGATGTAGAATCATTATTTCTATAGCACTTTTTTCCAATGTATAAATTGAGGATACTTCTACATATGCCACCTTTTACCAGAACTGTGGTGCTTGATCCTGGAACATAGAATCATAGAACAATTTGAGTTGGAAGGAATGTTAAAGATCATCTAGTTCCAATCCTGCTGCCATGGGGTGGAGTGTGTGTGTTTGTGTGTGATGTGTGTAATGAGTGTTATATCTGCGAAATGTCTGAAATCCTCAAATAGGAAACAAAACAGGAAGGGAAATACCATAACTTTGGTTTACATTTGGGTTTCCTTTGCATGATGACTATAGTTGTGTATCTAGTCAAATAAATTTGTTGCACCATCCCTACAAATAAAGCACAACAGAATTTTGTTCAAAGACAAATACAAATCAAGTGATAACAATGAAAAATGAGTGAACTACAAGGAAATGAAGAATACCACTGTGAGAGGTTAAAAAGCAGTTACTATGATATACACATTTTGTTAGTTTGTCCAAGAAACAAAAGGGAAGGGCAAGATGCTTTTCACAGTCTTGGAGGTTTTCTTACTCAGTACAAGATAGATGTGAAGGTTGCTGATATAACAGGCAAATGAAGGATGACATGAATTATCCAAAGCACAATGACTTTTAGTTTTTCTTGAAAATGATAGCAGTTTTCAAATCTTTTTGTTGACTTAAGTTTGGATTTAAAATATATAGGCCCCACAAAATTTTACTTTCGTGTTATTCCTAGAGTCATATAGCTACAATAATTTAACAAAAGGTAATACCTAAGATAATTCATGTCGGTGTTGGATAAACACTCAGTGAAAGGCTAGCAAGGGCACTTTGTCATCTAGAGATTGTGTAATCGTGCCTGTCAGAAGTAAATACATATATGTACATATGTAAACCCCCACCCTGCTGAAAAGCATGCAGACTATCTCCCCAACTGAAATTGAATCAAAATAGTGATAAAGAAAAGCTCTTTTAACAGCATATAGGTATGCTGCACAACAGCTTCAAATAGGAAATGAAGCTATAATATTCAGAATTGAACTGGCAAAGATTCAGTTCTGTCATAAGAATTAATTTTCATTTTTTTGGACATGAATCAAAATTTAACTGATGAGAGTAAGAAAAATATGCCTATATGACCATTTTTTATTCCAGCCTGCTATGCTTCAGGATTTCCGCATAAGAAAACAACTGGGATTGAAGAAAAGCTGCTGCAGACAGGATACTGCCTCATAAGAAGGAGAAATCTCACCAGCTGTGGCTGTGCTTATGTGTTTATCCAAAACATGAACCAATTTTGTGGATTCCAGTATGATAGGTCTTTTAAGGACTACACCTGTAGCAGAAAAGAATTCACCACTTAAAACCAAAAGAGGCCCCGGAGTGACTGAGTGCTGCCTTTCTGTGTTTGCACTCCTATGGATGAGCTAGGTCAAGTAGTGGACTAGCTCTGGCGCACCTCATGCTTCTGCTATATACTGCTTTCACCCCCTTTTGCAGCTTTGACAAAACTGGCACAAGAGTATTTCAGGCTGGCAGAGATCATTTGTGTCTCACTGGTCAGCGGTCACTGGTCTCTACCTCACACTCCTGCTGTAACCTGCACCACACTGGAGGCAGGACCAGGGCATCAGACCCTGCCTGGGCTTCTGCTCCCATGTGATCCTGGTGGCTTTCTTTGCATCAGCAGTCAGAAAGAGAAGATTGCTTCTGGGTGACTCATGTGTTCCTAATTTGTCAGTTGTAAGCTTATGCCATTTTTAAGGTGAAAAAAGTGCAGGGCCTGATCATGTGTGTGATGAAGAAATTCTATTGAGTCTGAGTATGTGTGGATTATATGGGTGTTTTGGAAACATTAGTGACATAACCTATAGAATCTGCATACCTGTAGTAATGGTAACAAGCCCACAATCTCTGTTGACATTAAGTGGTTAACACTTTTAGTAATAATACAAAGCATTGTGAATTGTGGAAACAATCAGCAATTAATTATATTTTGTATTCTATATTGTGTTAACCACAGCTAGGTTAAAAAAGAGCGACTGCACGGCCAAGCCAAAAGTCTCCACAACACACCTGTGTGCAGCTGGTGGCACTGACATTGAATCCGCCCACCACCTGCTGAGCCTCTGCGAGATCTGGCAAAGCCACCTCGGGGGAATATTTGAAGTAGGAGAAAAATATGCCCTGGGTAGTCTATCATTCCACCTGTGGCTTAGCTCTTGTAAGTTCTGGGGGGAAAAATAAGCGGACAGCACAAATTATAGGAGACATTTAGGTTGGGCAAGTTTACTCCAGGGGCTACACACGCCTGTGGTAGCATATATCCTTTTTAATTACGGCTTTTCTTGTCTCTCTGTTGATCTTAGAGACCTTCAATTCAGAACTCTGTTTGCTACTCTGTCTTACTGATGTGTCCAGTTATTTATTAGTAACTCCTTGAGTTTTAAAAAAATGCATCTTTCACTTCACTGTATTTTTTATTTTCAGTGTGGACTTAGATTTACAGAGTTGCTAGTGAAAAGTTCTTGCCAGGAGTTGAATTATCACTAATTCTCTAATTCTGACGTGGATATAAATTTAGTGTGTTTGTCTGCTTATAAGAATAATTTCTCTGTGGAAGACTCACTATGGAGAAAATCAAAAGGTAAGCAGGTTTTTAAAGAAAGGCGTGAAGTTCTTTAGGAAAATGTAACCTAATATTTGACTAGGCTTCTATAAAATATTTAATAAATTTAGCGCCAAAGATAAAATGTTTTGGGCACTGCTAAAATAATCTTACTGCTCATAGTGTAAATCAACGTTAACTAAATCACATAAGCCCTAACACATGGTATGAGACATCTTTAATTCTCTGCTGCCATCTTGTGACTGCTCCTGTGACCTGCTGGTGTATAACAAAATCCGAGATACTTTTCCCAGTGAAGTGCACCTGTAGTGAGGTTGTGAAACCGCTGTTGGAAGAATTTGTGGTGGGTAGCTCCAGTTTGGAAGATTGCATAGGGAAGAGTGAGAAATTCAGTTAAGACAACACCATGGTATTGAATTGCTTTAAGTATTTTCTACTTTCTTTGTTCACTTTCAGTTTTGATCAAATAGTACATGATCATGGTGAATTAAGAAATAATATTTTGTAGAAACTAGGTAGAGCTGATTTTTTAGCACATGCAGCAGGCCTGGTATGTTGCACTCTGTGCAGGATAAAGTGCATGTTTTATGTACACAGATGATGCATGTATTACCCATATTTCATGACTCACACATTTGCTACAGTTCAGTGAATGCAGTGGTGCATTTCATTATGTATTTGAGCTGACATACTGAGCACATTGTGTACATGGGCAGAGTGGCAGTTCTTTTTCTGTTAGAAGGTATTTTCAGGCAGCTTGAAGAAGGCACTGGCAACTAGTTAAGTGAGTGGCGGAGATGGAGACTGCATTGAAGATTGACTGGTGAGGAAAGTCTTAAAGGGAGCCAGATGTTGCTATAATAGATACTTTGAAATTATTGAGTTACAACACAGGAATATGTAAGATTAGTGTAGGAGAAGTGTGGCATTTAGCAGATCTTTTGAATATTCCACTGGATGTAGCAAAGTAAAAATAAATACAGTGCCATTTACAGGTGCTCAGAAAGCACAGCAGGCTGGGGATTAATGAGGGATGTCAGACAGGAAATTAAGCCCTTGAACCTGTATGTGCCGTGATGGTCCTGCTTTCTCATAGTTTGCTTTGACAAATGCTAACAGCATAACCTGCTTTCTGTGAACTGCAGTGAGCTAGTGGTGAGATATATTGCTCATATACCAACTATTGCTACATCCTTTTCTGAACCTACTTTGTGGTTAGAAGGCAAAGCCATGTGGTAAGAAAACTGGGTTGGGTGCTATTTATTAAGTCCTCACGGCTGTAAAATCTTTTCTTCACCCTGTACCATTCCCCAGGGAGCTCTGCACACCTCCTGCATTCTGTACCTTAGAAATACCTCAATAATCCAGCTGAAAGGTGGCATGCAAGTTGCAGCCATCTCCAGAATCCTAACTTCTCTGCATGTACCCCTGCAGTTCCCTGCATCTTTGGCTGAACAAGGCTGGATGTGCTACACCTTGGAAGGACTGGAAGCTTCTACCTTTGCTGCTTCCCTAACAGCTTGAACTTGCAGTGGGAAAGCTGGCCTGTGTTTGGCTTGCTCAGTGAAACTGCTGACCTTATAAAAATGAAGAAAATCATATATGGATGGTTTCTGGCTGTGGGCCTTCATGACTAATTCAGCCACCAAAACAGGGCAACCTTGGTTAAAATAATTGCTTGTTAAAGTAATATATCTTTTTTCAGCCATAAGGTTTCACATAAATTGAGGGTTTTCTAATGTATTTCTATCTGCTTTTTTGCATGGAATGGTTAAGTTTATTTCAGTTTTCAAGGACCACAGACCTTAGTGATACTGCTTAAGAGCTGGCTAGATACTCATACTTAAGTTTGACAACATTCAGGTAAAAGATCTGACTTGTCTGAGGTCACATAGTTATTTCAGTATCACTGCTTCCATTCTTTTGACTTTACAAAATAAATCTATTTTTTAAAAATTACCTATTCTCTCAAGTTTTCTGAAAGTTTTCAATATTTGCAATACTGACCTGTGACTCATTTAACAGAGGAGGTTGCTCTGCTTTTGCCCGTCTCTCAAGTTAAAAATTTGTCAAGAGCTCCCATTTCTGCTTGTGTTTGCCTTTCCATAAAGCTTACTTTCATAACCTGAAATTTTCCTAAAGTCTCCTATTGCTGCTTCCTCCAGCTGTCTCCTTCGTAGTTCAGAGTATAGGCAGTCTACATATTTTTCCCCTTTCTAAAGTCATCTTCTAAAGTCAGTTTTCACTTTCCTTTCTCCTTTGCCGACTTAATCCTGCTTCATTTATATTCTTGTTGCTATATCAGTTTGCAAGAAGCAAACACTGTTATTTTTTCCTACTCCATACAATCCATCAAACACTATCTCCTCTGCTCGGATTCAGAGGGGTCAGCAAATAAATACTTTTTTGTGAGATTTCCATCTTCTGCTCGATGCTAATTAAAATGAAAGAGGTGATGACCTCAACATTAGGGTTAGGAAGAAGAATATGTGAATATGTTTGAAATCCAACAGGTGTTCTCCGATGAGAAAATTACCAAATACAAATAGCAAACATGTAGATACAGCAATGCTCTATGAATGTGTTATTCCCTGGTTTAGGTTATGTAGTCTGAATACAGCAAAAGTGGATCATAGGTAATGCAACAATGTTTCCATAAATCATTTCCAAGCAGTATTCACTGTCCTGCAATGTGTGTAAGAAAAAAGACAAGACAAGCTTTCAGGTACATGATGATTCTTGGGGTGTCCTGTCCAGGCCCAGGAGCTGGAATCAATGATCCTGATGGCTCCCTTCCAACTCAGCATATTCTACGATTCTATAAAAGCAGAAACCAGGCAGCATGTATGAGAATTAAGCTTTTTTTTGTAGGTCCTTGAACATGCCGAACCTCAAGACTGTGCCCCACATTCCCCATCCCTTTGAGAGACCCAGTTTGATTAACCTGCTTTCAATATGCTCAGTCACTGCACAGCTGTTCATCACGGCCAGCCAAGATCAGGGTGGACATTCACTCACCCATGCCTGTTGGAAATACTATCTCTACCCCAGAGGTATGAGACACTAGGAAAACAAAAACTAGTCACAAGAGCAATGCCAAGGAAGGATAGAAGCCAAATCAAGGCTTTCGCTCTCATTTGATTACCATGGATGAAGTTTTCAACTAGAATCCACTGCTGATGACCAAATGTCCTCCAACATCACAAGGAGACTTGGCCCTTGTGAAAAATTCTTTAATGGCCCTAAGATTACCTAGAGTACCTGAGAGTCTGGCATTGTAACTCACATACCCTCTTCTGCTTCATCATTTCAGAAGACAAAACAAAATGAGAAAAAGAAAATAAAATTCATATATATTTAGTAAAAAATCTCTTGTATTGAAACTCACAAGTACAGCTGTTAGCTTTCAGGCATTATTTCAAGTAGCAATATCTGTCCCTTATCCTTTCCTCTCTGTAGGGAAATGGAAAGCTAAAACCCAACCATTCCTTTTACCTCTCTCCACCCTCACCTCCTTAGTCAAGTATGTAACTCAATTCTTGCATCCATATTTTCAGAATTGTGGTTATCCAGCCTTCTCTGGGCTGCCTTTTGCTTTTTTCCCCCAAATATATTATTACGTCTTTTATAGTGGGCTGTCTTCCTTCCCACCATATTCCTGGCATGTTGTATGCCTCATGTGCTGGATGAGGACATTATCTGATTCCATGACTATAAATAACTGTTAACAGATTTAGATTAATGCCAGATTTAATATAATGCAAGTTCTACAGCTATGTTTCAAGCATGTCACACAGAATGGCCTCATCTGGGCTGGTTTTGACTGCCATGGTGCTTTATCCTCCACAGTGTAAGGATCCTGTGGCCTGCATCTGAAGACAGGATCAAAGACAAAGCATCAAAGAGGAAAATATAAACTATGAAGCAATGAAAATCAGTAAGCTTTACCGTGAATCCCTCCATGCCCTTGTTTACACAACTCTAAATAGCCAGGAACATCCTGCTAGATAAGATGTTTTTATGTTATCTCCAATTTGTATTGCATTAGACAGCAGTTACATGGTCTGATGTGTTTTTACATGGTCTGATGTGTCTTTCCAGGGATACATTCCCTGTTTATTAACTGGATAAAACCTGATATTAGCTTGGCTTTGTTTAATTTCTAATGTTATTTACTCTGCGATAACTCACTAACCTCAGTTAACATTGCGAATTGTTTGCCCTGTAATGACCAGATATTCCATTACATTATGTAAGTTATTTGCATAGTGATCAGGATTTAATATTATTGGTAATTAGAATTATTTGCCTGCTGGTAATGCTGTATAAATGATCTGTCATTAATCACAGGGCACACCTTATCAAGAGCTCTAATGAGGAAAGCTGCAGTTTAATGTCACTAAACTATTGGTCTCCTCTGGGCCATTGTTTTACATCACAGGGAAGTGGTTTTTGTATTTATTGATCAGTCACTGACCATTGCCATAAAGACCTGGGGCTTTGTAAATATCTTTATTCCTTGATGTAAGATATCACCAGACTTTGAGTCACAATAAGTAAAGTATGTAGCTGATAAAACATGACAGATTTTCACACTTCCGGTTTTAAACCACATGAGAAGTTCCTCCTCTTGAGAAGGAAGAGGTACTGATAGAGCCAAGGACCCAACTTTGCCAAATAAAATTTAAAAAGACAAAGGCTGATGAGACCCCAGCCAGCAGAGCATCATCTTATTCAGGGAAAGACACTGCCAAGGGGAAGCTGTTCTTCCCCTGCAAAAAGCCAACAGAGAAATGTTATTGCTCACTGGTATTAGGAACTACTTTGCTTCACTGTACATTCTTCTTGCCACAAACTACTAGTAAACTAGTTAGTGCGAAGAACAATAGCAATAGACTCAACCTCCTTCCTACCCCTATTTCGACTTGACTATGCCTAGCAGAGAATCCCATACTCTTGGAAAGCTGAGTGTCCATTTAAAGCTGGGTGCCAGAAAGGCAGAGCTCTGAGCCCTGCAGTGATGAGCCAGTATGTAAGAGCAGTATCCACACTGCAAATGTGCAGTGACCATTTCTGTGTATAGAAAACAGACCAGAACCATTAACTGCCAGGATCTCCAAGGTAGGAGAGCTTTGGGCCCCAAAATGAGGCTATAAAGTACATTTCTATATCCTGAAGCTCCATGCACCCTGGCAGACCATGAACAGGTATGTCAAGGTCATATGAGAAGTCTGAGGAAGACTTTCATATACTCACAGTAAGTGTAAGGCCTGAATGTTTTGTCTTCTCTGGCTCTGTAGTTACTTAAAATCAGACCTATCTGATTAACTTATGTTGGATGATAGAGTTATTCCCAAATGAGACACTTTCTGAAATGGAACTCATGCCTAGGAAAGAGACTTTCCTGTGACTTAACTGCAAAGCATTTAGTGTAAATACTTTTCCTGAGTATCTGAAAGAGATAGAACTGTATATGAAAATGCAAATACTTGTCACAACACCTTCTGTAATTTTTGTGGAATAAAGAACTGTTTACCTTTATAGCGATTCATTCAAATTGCAATGCCTGTTTATCATGCTAAAAGATTTGAATTCTCTGAAAGAAATATTTGTACTGAAAAGCTTTATTTTGAATCAAAAGGAAAACCGCTGAAACCTACTGAACCAGCAAATGTATGCTAAGGACGATCAATGTGAATAAAATATGTCTTTTAATATTTTACCAAGGGAAAAACCAGCATCATTAACATTATTTTTAATTTTGACCCTCTGTAATGGTCTTGATTTTGTCTGGTAAAGTTAAACTAAAAGCATAATCAATTGTACAAGGGAGAAATGGATAATAGAGGAATAATAAGAGAAATTAGTATATATAATAGGCTAATTGAGGATTGATTAATGCAAATAAATATAGAATATGAATGACTTTGTTGAGCTTTTCTCATGAAACCTGTGTGCTTCATAAAAGCTGTACTATTAAAGTCAGTAAAAGATTTGGAAGACAAATGTTCCTGCCTTCTTAATAAATAAAGACAAAAAGAAAAGGGTGAATAAATTTCAAAGTATCTGGAATTGTTTACACTAGTCTGTACCCTTCATAAAATACCTACTGACAGAATTAAGCAGGCAAGCAGTGAGATGTGCACACAATAATATATTGGAAACATGGTGGGTATTCAAAATACAGCAGCTAGCTTTTTTGTGCAGCCAAAAAAAAAAAATTAAGTGAACAGTTTGTCCGCTAATGTTGTGCTTTTCTCACATAAGAACATTATGTTTCTCCAAGTTTTTTGATAGACATGGACCAATTGCCCTATAATAACAAGAAACTGAAGAAATATGTTCTTTGAGTTCTGTGAGCATTTTGCTGAAATAGCAGCAAATGACTTTTTCCATTAGGTAGGGATGGATGTGTTTTGCATTTTAGTTCATTTTGTTTCACTTATTTTTTCATAGACAAATGAAACCATAGAAGAGTACCTTTTTAAAATTAGAATTAGATTTTTTTCCTTACAGTGATTCCAACAAATGTATTTCAATTTAGGTTAGAATAGTGTTATCTATCAGACAGTGCCTTCAGCTAAAAACACTGGAATCCCACAACCATGGGCACTAGGCAGATGCAACGGGTAGCAACAGACCTGCTCCAGATCAGCTGTACAAGAAAACCAAAGGCATGTGTACATTTTAAAATGGGGAAATCCAGATTCAGATATTATCTTTATCAGTGTCTGTGATTTTTTTTCCCCCCAACTAGGTCAGTTAATGAGATTGGGAGATGCCTTTGAGGAATCCTCTGAGTCTTTGCACATAGGCAGAGAAGAATAGCAGGGAGCACAGAAAGGCATTGGAGAGGAGGGGTTCTTACAGATCTTACCGTTTCCTGAGGTTTTTCAGAATGTGTTTAATGTTGAAAAACAGTCCAGCTACACCCCTGTATTTATTCCCTTCCAAAAGCTGGGCTATTCGGAGTTTACTTGCAGGAGTTTGTGGACAAAAAGAATATGAGCGGAAACAACGTTATGGTTTGGAGGGGAAGGATGTTGCAGGACTGCCTTGTGTGCTGTATCCACCACACCCCAGACCCCTCCTGATCCTCTTAGCAGTGGAGGATCAGTCTCTGTGCAAACTGGGGCACGATGATTCTTCCTGCTGAAAGTCTTCAGACTCTCTTTTGCTCATTCTCCCTGAAAAATCTGGAGGATTTCTAGCCATTCCTTTCTTCTCCAGGCTGAAAAGGCTAGATGATTTGTAGCTACTGGATTGGTGCCACACTGCAGAGACTGAAAAACTGCCTCAGCAAAGGGAACGGAATTATATATACATATATGCTAAAATACAGCCTGTACAGAAACTTACATAGCACAAATAGGGAAATAAGTGCAAGAAAATACTGAAAAATTTACTGCATAATAATTACTTAATTTACCAAAAAAAATTATAAAACTACTTGCAAGGACAGTCATGTGTGCATGTATAAAACATATGGCACTTCATTGACTGTTTGATTCTGAGCAATATTGACCAAACTTTGCTTGGCCTTCAACTGAGAAGTAAACAAAAGGTAACATCTTAGTATTATTTGTAATACTACCTCAGTGCTTCCCTAATCCTTAACAGAAGCATTAATCCCCATGTCTTTGTCATGGCAGCAGGGCAGTTTGCGGTCTGTCTGGGTACTTGATTTATGAACAGCTGATTGCCATTGAACTGCAGCAATCCACCAAACAGTACTTCCTCCTGCTTTGAGTATAAATGTTACAGAGCACCAGCATTATATTCTGTCTAATATACACAGGGTAAATTTGTAAGCTTCTTAATTTTTGCCTCTCTTTCCTCTGGTTTTCACATCTTGCTTTTTTCCTCCTCTATCACATACATTGTTGATCTCAGAACCCCAGCTCACAACCTTGCTTCAAAGTCTGTGCTTTGCTGTCCTCAAGAGCAGGATCAGCACTCTTCTACCTGCCAGTACTGTCAAGGTGAGCTCCTGTCTCAGCTGAGAAAGAAATGGCATGGTCTTCCAGCCTTTTGTCCTTCACCTCTCCGTAGGTTTCCACTTGTCCCATGAATTTCATACGATATTTGGAGTTTTGAGGTCTACTGCAGATCCTTTTGGGCATAAGTGCCCAGTATGGCCAAACTACATAGCTGCTTTGGAAGGAGAAAGGAAGGGGGCTAGATTTGCATTTTGTTCTTTTGCAGATCCCTAAGAGCTGGGACACTCAGCTAGAGGAACAATTTAGAAACACCTGGGTGTTCAGAGAGAGCTCTGTGCTCAGCCCCCAGCTCCCAGCTCCCATTCCTTGTATTCAAAGCAGGTGTCCTGAGTCCAAAAACATCCAGTTTCAGTCTCACCAGTGAGACTTACCTGTGCATACCTCTGGTGGCACAACAACTGTGGAAACACACGCACTTCATTAATGTTCTTATTCTGTGTGTCATTTATGTTGTGGTCTGCCCTCTAGGGAGACTGCCCATTTATGCTGAAATATCTGTGTCCTCCCTTCTTTGATATTGTCTCATTCCTTAGGCCTCCTCTGAGGTCTGGCCTGCAATTTTTAAAAGCCAAGGCTGTGTCCAAATTTCTATTAATTACAAGACTGACAGAGCAGAGATTGCTACATTTGGTAGTCCTTAGGAGGGTATTGCTTTGTAAACTGTACATTTCTATTCACCATTGCTTGTAACAAAGCATTTTTTGTTGGTTAATAATGCCTAGAAAATAATGGTTAAGTTTAAAGCCTCTCCAATTCTGTAGAGTGCATTAAGAAAAAGAAAAAAAAAAAAAGACAATCACTAGAAAAGCTTAGGTTTTTAATGCTTTATCTCACATCTCTTGGTAAGAGAATGAGGGATGTATTCACAAACATTTGAAGAGTGGCTCGAAGAGATAGTGCTGCCCTACAGGAACTCCTGGCATCAAAGGGTATATATCAAGGCAAAATGGGATAAAATTAGGCAATAAAGCTAACCAGATAAGTAGTCTTTCATCCTGGAAGTACATTTCAAATGTTGCATAAATGAAATAGCAATTGCAAACATTTTTGGGGGAGGATTCTTACCAGCAAGATCTGCAAACATTTTTGGGGAGGATTCCTATCAGCGAGACCTGCCAGATGTGGGTGGGGACAGAAGAAGGCAGGGGAGTCTGAGCAGCACCCTTGTCCTGCCCAGCACAGCTGTGTGGGCTCCCACACAGCCCTCTGCCACCCCAGAGCAAGTCGGGCTGTGTTCCATGGGTTCAGTCCCCAGGGAGCCCTGCTGGAAACCCTGACCCCTGTAAGGCTGAGCTGAACCAAAGCTATCACAAGGCTCCACCTCACACTGGTGGAAAAAGCCCTAGGGTAGGACCAGAAACAGGGCTTGACCCAGATATCTTCATGAAGCCCTTGGCCCGAAGCCCAGGTAGCTCTGTGGCAGCCCATCCCTGCCTCCATGGGCATCATGCCAGCGGCAGGGAGAGCAGGGGAGGGGGGCACGGTCCCCAAGCACTGCCCTGGCAGGCACCATGGGCAGCGCTTGGCTCACGAGTGGGGACACAGGGAATGACAGCGTGCATTCATTTGGGCTACAACCACAAGCGATGAGAACAAATTACTGGCCCATTTCTAACAAGCGAGTCTGGGAGAAAAGGTGGGGTGCACCAGAGGCATGTCAGATCGTGGGACTGCAAGAGCGGGGCTTGTGCTAGTTTGCTTTACCTCATTTGATTTGCTGTTATTTTTAAATAAAGAGCTTGTATTATCATAATGATTTATGTAAAATGCCTGAAATAGTATTGCTGTGAGCTGAAAACCACGTCACCTGCAGCGCCCGCCACAAGATGGAGCTCGCAGCTCAGGAGCGGAGCTGATGCTCTTTGTGCCACCGAAAAATGAAACGGTTTTACTCTCACCCTTTTCTAATCTTTATCTTTTGCTAATATAATATAGATTGGTTTTATACATTATTTATGGAGCCCAGAACTAGTATAGGGAATGCTGTCACTCATTTTAATGATTTAGATATGTTTTTTATTATTATTATATTATATAGACGTTGGAAAACCTTCATTTGGATCCCATTTAGAACACAGGAAGTTGCCCAAAGCTTGGATGTGAACCTTAATTTACTGATTCCTTGTAAGGCTGAGAATATTTACTGCTGGCATTTATTGCTCCTGTGAGAGTTAGAGTGAGAGAGAGTCGGGGGGAGAGAAAGAGGAAAGGAAAGACAACAGTAACTTCAGCCAAAAAGGCAAAGAACATATGTTGGAGTTGTGCTCGGCTGTGCACATGCAGAGCAGGGCAATCTGCCTCTGAGCTGCTTTGATGGGAGAGGAGGTGCCTTACTTCCTCTCAGATTCAGGAGAACCCCACCAGGACTTGAGCTGAATCTGCTTTTTCTAAAGCGTCTCTTTATAAAGTGGGGTTCACAAGCAGTTAGGACACTCAGTTTGATGTACCCCATGAAGGACTGGGTCCTTTTTTTGCTGCAGCAGAAGTCCCTTTGGACTTCCCACTGTGCTCTGTAGATAAAAACCACAGGGATTTTAGCTATGCAGAATTGCAGAGGTTCCAGGGATGCCCAAGGGAAATACAGTGCATGACCCCAGGCAACCTTGGCTGGAGACAAAGGAGGCCTTCAAACCCACCACTGTCTTGCAGGGGATGGAGGAGGTGACCCAACAACCAGCAGTAATGGAGGCAGGAAAAGATCTCTGAATTTTCTTCCTCTTTCCAGTTACTTTGTGCCTGCACAACAATAAACAAGCCTATTCCATCTTGGTTGTTATAATTTACTGAGAAAAATATTCCTAGGATGGGTCACTCTTTGTTCAGGTTACGAGTGCAGGTGATTTCAGCAGTTTCCAGCTTTTCAGAAAATCAGAGTTGTGCACTTCAGGAAAAAGAACAGGTGCCTCAGTAAATCCCATAGCATTTTTTACTTTAAAGAAAAGCAGAATAAAATATTAATTTTTTATGGTATTTGCTTTATGCTCCCCTGTTCCTCCAGCCCTCTTTCATTCATCTGCTTAACCTGCCTTTCAACTGGTCTCTCTGGTGGCTTGTTTGTCCTGCGCCTCAACAGCTAAAACAGCTAATAAAGCAGCTGGCAGGAGGGTGAATGAAGGGACCATGCCAGCTACTACTGCCCCTATTGTGGAAAAAGACCCAACAGTAAAACTTTTATATGTCTACCTTGAAATTTCCTCAAAACCCTGTATATTATGGAGAGTTCTTAAATGAAAACACTGTTTCATGAATCTCTAAAGAAATGCAATATATTCTCTGAAGAGCAGTTTAATTTAAAAGATTGCCCATTTACATGAAATACCCACAACTGTTTGTTACTGTTATTACTGGAACAGCTTTTGATGATATACTGTCATTATTTTGAATTTAGTTATGCTTTTTAGTATTTATTACTGGCACTGTGAAAGGATCAAGGTGTTGCTCAACAAGGCGTACCCGTGCGTGGTGAGGAGACAGCTTTCCCTCAGGAGCTCGCAGCCAGAGTTTAGTCCTGCAAGGAGGCAGGATGGGGTGAGCAGCTGGGAGATGGCAAAAGCAGACAAAGTCTGTCTATGGAAAGCTGGAAAGCTGTCCCTCACTTAAAGGCTCTGTATTGCATGCGATAGCTGGGTGGGGCCCAGAGACACAAGATTATTGCCAACGTCTCAAATAACAGTCCAGTTAGAGAACATGATTCAAAGAGCAAGTACGTAAAATTGGAATATCTGTGTTCATGATACACTATCTAGATGCTTACAGTATAATTTTAATAATAGCACCAGATTGCATCCTGCACAAACATCTAACATCTCCTCAGTAAAGGGCTCCTGAAGTACCTTGAAAGACATGCAGGTAGTTCAGATATGCAATGTCTGCTCCTAGAATTAGGAAAAGGGAAATGAAGAGAAGGAATTTGCAATTGCTTGTACATCTCGAAGGTTAGCAATCATTCTTTATCTCTTATTGTGTGAATGAGAGGGCACCCATCATGAACAAACTGCTTGGCACAGTTGTTCATTTTTACATTAGGATGTCATTTCACATTAATTTAAAGGACTCCAGTGCAAAATGTGGTGGCATGGTTTAATTCTTAATAATCTAGTAAGAATTGCAATTTTGAAAAGATATTTATGCATTGGAATAGATAAGGAAATTGTGAAAACTCAATCATTAGAACTGTTTAGAACAAGTTGGACAAATATCTGGCAGGAATGACATAGGTATGGTTGATTCTTCCTTGAGGCAGAGAAATTGACAGGATGACCTATTTACTCTGCTTTCAAGGACTTGTGTGCAACTAGCTGCAGGTGCTTAAGAGCAGAAAATATTCTGTCTCAAGGAAAGAGACCAATTGCTTTGAAATAAAGTTCAAGTTCAAGCTAAACAAGAAGTTTGTAAAAATCATTTAATTATCCAAAATCCAACATAAATTATTGCTAAAATTTCAAAGGAAATTGACCTTTTAAGGAAGTTCATAGAAGATAGCATGAGAAATGCTCAGAAACAGCATCCAAGAAAGCTCTGCTGTCTAACATTATCATATAAAACAAATTATTACAGTGAGGAGCATTTTGTGTTTCTAGTTCCAGATTCAAATACTTGCCTAAAAATAGAAATTATCTTTTTTTTTTTGGTCTTTGTCTCATCATAGTGTTGCCATTAACAATATAGCCAGCAGCTACTTTCATTAAGAGAAGCCTGTGATCGCAGCTGCAGGAAGAACAATGGAAACATGCTGTTCTTCTCAAAATGCCTCTGTGGATATAAGCTTCTTCTGCTCTGCTTTTTCATCATAAGCGCTCTGAACACCAGTGCCACAAGCCTCAAAGCAGCCAGGGAAGAGCAGGGTCAGGCTGGATTCCTGGGTCCCTCAGTCCCTTGCCGTGGGCTGGGGCTGTGCTGGTGCTGTCTGCAGGTTGAGCTGCAGGCTGACCAGGCTGCTGCTCTGCATTGCTTTGGCTGTGCTGGTGCCATGGTCTGGCTGACAGCCTGCAGGCTGGATGCCTTGGCATATTTCCTAGGAGAGCACTCATCCTGCCCCTCATACCATATGCTACAAAGGTAGCTGGGACTGATGGGCAGCCTGACTGTTTCACACTGTGGACACTGGGAGCTCAGCTGTAACCAACCCCATACCCATAAATAGCCCTCAGAGAGCCAGGGCAGGGAGCCTGGTGGGCTCTGATTATTTGAGCAGAGTACAGATGCAGCTTTGTACTGGGAAGTCACTTCCATTTAGGAAAAAGCAACCATTTTGAATGACAAGTTTTCCACACTGCCATGAAATTTTCTGCAGAAGAACTTCTAAAAACTACATTTAAGGGAGGAAATGGTTGTTAATCCTGCAACACTGTGTTAGAGTATAGGGCACAGTCTTTCATACCTTTAAGTACTTTGAGAGTATAAAGAATCCCTATTTTACTAAGATCAGAGGAACAGAGCACTACTTTTGTTCAAGATAACCTTTTAAATGAAAACTAACTCCCAAACTGACTGCCTTGATTTATTTATAAAACCCTAAAAATGTATACAGCTATTTTGTTCTTTCCCTGTTAACAAGGTGGGTTTATTTGGCAAAGCTGTGAGCTTCTACCATCATTTTTTTGAGGTCTTCATTGCCTGCTTGATGGACTTTTGAGTTGACACTGTTTTACTTCAGGATATCAACTGCTAGAATGACATTGTCTTGTTGGCTTCATTTGATGAATTCTTGCAGGTGGGATTCAATCGAATGTGTAGCAAGCAGTGTACAGTGACCTGATTATTTATCTTGTCAGATGGAGTCCCTGGACATAACTATCAAGCTGCCATTGACACGGGAATATAACCAGCTCTGTATTAAACTGTCCAGCTGTAATGTGAAGACTGCACCAGTTATTTACTTCAGAAGCATAACACAGTGCAGAGGATGCTTGAGAGACTTGAGAGCCTGTGTAGCAGTAACTGCTGCCTCAGTAGCTTTTTTGAGGGTGTCCCAATATCAAATTTTCACAAGACTCCTTTAAAAGATCATGTTTATATCATATTTAGCACAAATTCATGGAACATGCCCACAATTGGTGGGTTTTTATTTTCAATGATTTCATCAGTTACTTCATTCAATGTAGCAGGGTACAATGAGCTAATGAAATTTCTAGATCTTGCCCAGCAACAGGTTTCACCAGGCTTCTTTAGCACAGTTGTGTACCACTGCAACTTGAAGACATCTGCTCCTGATGCAGCATGTTGCAGTTTAACCTGTCAGGCAGCTAAACACCACACAGCTGCTTTTGCAACTCCTCCAGTGAGATCTGGGAGAGAACTGGAAAAAGGGTAAAACTCATGGGCTGAGATAATGGCAGTTTAATAGGACAGAACGGCAAGGGAAAATAGCAATAATGATAAAGGGTTGTACAAAGCAAGCTCTGCACAATGCAATTGCTCACCACCCACTGACCAATGCCCAGCCAGTCCCCAGGCAGTGACCACTGCCCCACAGCCCACTCCCCCCTGCTTTTTGCTCACTATGATGCCATATGGTGTGGTATACCCCTTGTGTCCTTTGGGGTCACGTGCCCTGTCTGTGCCCCCTCTCAGCTCCTTGTGCACCTGCAGCCTCCTCACTGACAGGCAGTATGAACAGTTGAGAAGTCCTTGACTTAGTCTAAGCACTGGTCATTAAAAACTAAAACATCAGTGTGATATCAATATCATTGTCATCCTAAATCCAAAACAAAACACACTACCAGCTACTAGGGAGGAAATTAAGTCTATCCCAGCTGACGCCAGGACATCCCAGTTTTCCTGACAGGACTTTTTCCATTCGTTGTTGAGTTTAGGCAACAATGACATGAAGAGACCTTTCAGTCATTAATGTCAGCTTTAGCCAGTGAGACTTGTGCAAAAAAATATACTAGTACTGGAGACTTGACATGTCCAGTCTACTTCCTAGAGCTGGATCCCTGTCGTATCTAGCAGACTTGTTTGGTGAAGACCAGCTGTAGAGGAAGATGGTGACCTCTACACTTCACTTCAGAGTTAACTGCTGACCTGACCCTCTCTGGATCCTGTAAATTTACAACAATTAGCTAAAACAATAATTAGCAACTTAGCTACAATCTATTTTTATATAGTACAACTTGTGCACAAGTTTTCAATTAATTTTAACTACATGGAGAGTTGAGAGTCTGTAGTTTTAAGATTATTCAGGTCAAAGACCAGATGTTAAATTTCTTTAAATAACCAGTTTAATTTTAGCACAAATTAACAGATTTGTTTATTAATGCTCAGAACACTCAACCTGTTTTTAAAGGATGAGAATCGTAAGATTGGAAAGGTGCACTCATTTTTTGCCCATAATAAAAATGGTAAATCTGTGCTCTAGAAGCAAGAGAGGTCTCCCTAAACCATAGGGTTGTGACCAAGGTCTTAAGAGCAGAATTGAGAACCTATTAACTTTCTGAGCAGTTGGGGCAAGTCAGCCTTTTTCAAGGAGATTCTTGAAGTTGAGACATTTTACAAAGGATTTGCTGTGAATTGGACCCAATGCAGGGAATCCCTGCAATTGCATGTTGTCTCTTCCCGATCCTCCATCCTCTGACAGGCAGCCCAAGAGCAGGGGGGCTGCACATCCCTCCAGTGCCACACTTCATCCCTGTGGTATCTCCACAGATTGTTTTCTTCTTATCTTTTAAGTACTCTGGTCATCATAAACTCATGTGTGATGCCAAGTTATGAAACCACACTTCATTTTAGACACAAGAATCAGCTTTGAGAGGTCCCCTGTGTTTGCAGAAAATCTAAGCATCAAAAACTGCTGTATATTAACACCTATCAAAGTCTGTGATTCCTGTTATTCATGGGATTTAATTGGCTGTATGAAATTTGAGAATTATACAGGTTCACTGCTAGAACTAAGTCACAATTAGTGCCAAGTGCTTTTACCACTAAAAAAGCCCCATGGATTAGGCCTTTCAGAAGAAAGAAAACCTGCTTCTGAACTTTTTGCCGCAGTTGGATACTCAGTCATAGAATAGTCTCCATACTGCCAGCACATTTACAATGTAAACGCTTTCTTTTCAAGGTCAGGGTTTTAAAGCACTAGACTGCTATTGAAACTGCAGGGGCAGAGCCTGAACAATTCTACTGGTTTTCTAAAAATAAGGAGCTTTATAGCTAAACTGCAGGATGTATTTTAAAAGAGTCTCAACATTTTTCTTTTTACTGCTACTTGTATCCCATCTCTACCAATTTTTACTGCTTTACACAAAGGCACATTTATCTCAAGGCATGGCATAAAATCAACACTCTTCCGTTTCAGCAGTTAAGCCCCATCTTACAATGTTTGTGATGTGCCATGATATTCAAATGCATTAAAACAAAACCTGACCTACCAAAGAGAATATGGATTTACAAATAAAGTGACAGAAAGGGAGAAAGCCTACTTTGCTAGTTCAGACTTCTTAGCTGCAACTACTGTGTTGAATTTTGCATTAAAAATGTCGTATTTTCATTTAGAACCTACATTCCTCAAATACCTAATGAAATACTGCAAGACTCTGAGGTGTGAATGAGGCAATTAGATCTTTCATTATAAATGCTTAATTCTAATCAATCAGGGCTTAGTATTCCCAAACCTTTAGAGCTCTCTTGTTTAGCTTTTGCAGTGCTTGAAAATATTTATTGACCAAAGGATAAAATGCTTTTTCTTGTTATTGGAAAAGATTTGCTTTTAAAATACTTAGGGCTAATCCCCTTAAAATACCAAGGACTAATTTCTGATCAGTTTGTAGCTAGGTGTACTGACAGAAAAACAGTGAGGTCTTGGCACCCTCATAAGGTTACCAAAAGATTGTCCAGGGTTGTAAGTAAAAGATCATATATCTGCTCATATCCATACTTTCCTGGAGGCTGTGACAAATGGTCATGTGCTTTCAAGTTTAGAGGACAGCTCAATGTGCACTTGTCTGTCCTTGCCTCAGATTTCAGGGTGAGTTATTGTGCCTGTAGCCCAGCTGACTGATTTGCCTGGCCCACCTAAGTGCCCTAAGCACTGTCCCAACATAAAGGCCAACAAGTGAATTTAAGTGTCACCAGTCTTGCTTTCCTGGTCCTCACTGAGCACCAGGACCGAAGAAAAGCAGATGATGGTGAAGACCTACCCACATGGATAACAAAAGCTCATCTCTCATTTTCTTCTGCAAGATTTTCTCTTTGGCTTATAGTACCACATTTAAAGCTGAAATATTTTGCCTCTCTTTTATAGACATCTGAAGATCTTTTTCTTCAATTCCAAGCAAATCCAGTACTGATGGTATGTTATTTGTCATTAGAAAATGTGGTAAAAGGGTAAGTTTTACACAGAAACTCTTTTTCTTTCTCTATTATAATTTAATAAAAAAATAAAGATGCATATGGAGATGCTGTACACATATTTTTTGAAGTCAGAAAAAATGTGGCAATTCAATTGTCCCAGTCCAAGTGTGTCTTAGCTGAATTTGGGCACTGGAGCGTAAAACTTAATTTTCATTTTCTAAACATTTTCAGTTGCAACTGTATCTTTCAACCTTTTTTTTCTCTTTAATTGCTTCTATTAAAATATGCAAAAAAATAATATGGGAAAACTCTATCAATTCTTTTAAAAGTAGCAGAATTGTATTTGACAAAATTGGTACAACTTTCAGGACAAGACTCAACTGGGAAATATTTCCATTCTTTAGCATATAGAAACTTACATATGGTTTGCTATCACTGCTGCCCAGTGCCAAAGCCAACATCTCAGTCTGTGCAAAGAAACAGGAGGACAGTCAGTGGGTGGGCTCGAAGCATGAAACAGAAGGAGGGAGAGGGAGTGCGCCGGGGAGAGACTGTGTGCATATGTCCAGAGGAGTTGGGTAGTTAGAGCATCCGTTAGGGAGATGAAGAACCAAGATTCATACTCTTCTTCTCTATGATCCACAAAATGTGCTTAAATTCAGCTTTACCAGATCCCCCATGGGCAAGTTGTTTGGTTATTCTGTACTTTACAAAGGTCTCTTCTTAGAAATATTCTATTATGAATAAATAATAGAATAGAATTCCTTGGAGCAGGAATATTCTGTTCATGTTAATTAACAGTATTCTATATACTGTTAATTGCCTCTCTTTGTTCCTGTGCTAACTATATCAATTGAGCAGTGGGACAGCTGGAAAGTTTCATCCTAAACTGACCTGGGGGATGGAAAATGTTGATTGAAGATCATGCTGTGAACAGGAGCAGAGCAGGATGTGTCTCATTCCTTGGGATCCTACTGAAGTAGCATACCTGATCTGAGTTAGGTGCCCAAATCCAAGCTCCTGGGGCTTATCTTCTCCTCTGAACAGCAATTGTATCTGGCAAAGCAGCTCTCTCTTCTCACACCAGTGCTCTCTGTTCCTACAGGTTCCTAAATCAGGAAAGGAGATGGTATTAGATGGCAATCATCTATGAGTAAGATATTTCAGTGGCTAAGTTACTTTGAGGATATATTCATAGCTTTTACTGATATCAGGGGTAAATGCTCATCTAGATTCCTCTGCAAGTCAACCCTTAAGAGTTTCAATAGGAAAGGAATGTCTGGGCATCATCTGTGTTACAAAATTTTATATTTGATGCCTCCATAGATTTTATAGTTTTGCAAAAACACATAGCAAACATGGAATTTATTGCTTATAATACAAGATGGACTGAACATAAAAGATGGTTAACAAGTATACAGCAATGGTCTGTAAAACTGTTAAATAGATCAATAAATAATTCCAGTGATAGCATATTGAATTTCAATAGTCAGTGAAAACTAGCAGTTTCGGAATGCTGAATTTTGCTTTTCTAATGACTAAGTGTGTGTCACTTTACCAGAAATACTCAACTTTAGCAATTATCATCAAAGCCCTATTTAACAAGTTTCTAATTTTAACCAATGTGATTTACTACAGTAGTGAACTGTTGATACGATACCTATTCTTTATTCTTGATGAGTTTAACCCATAAGTTGATTATATAAGTAAAAAATGTCTGGAGGGATTTTTTTTTTCAGTAAGTCTATGGAATAGGATGGGGTAGTAAAGCAGTGTTTGTTATACTCTGGGGATGCAGAACTGAAGGTCCCCCGATGTTTGAGTTAACTGATATCCAGAAAGCTGGCAGCATCCAGTCTTTAGGGAGCAGCTCAGCTCTCCTAGCTCGCCTGGGTAGAAGGATTTGCTGTGGTTGGGTGGTGTTCACATGGGGACACCTTCAATACTGTAATGCTGAAAGTTGTAGCAACACCCTTGGCACTCTTCCATCTCAGAGACCTGAGACACCAGATGATGAATGGCAGGAGCCAGACACTGAAGATATGCTCTCAAAGGCACAGAAGATTTAAATACATGACTGGGAATTGCAGGCAGCTTCCCAGGAAACACAGCCCAAAAAAGTAAAGCATTTTAAAGCACTGGTTTTAGAAGAAGTTAACTGAAATTATTAAAACCAGGCCATTGTAAATCAATTTGTGTAACAAAAATACTGAATAAAATATGTAAAAAGCAGAATAATTTTATAAATGTAACAGAAAGAAGCCTAACACCAAAATTCATTGTAAAGAACATAAAGTTCAGTAATAGTCAGCTAGTCAATTTGGCCTAAGTCTTGTCCAAGGCTGTTAAGATATGAGGAAGGGAGGACCTCTTTTTCCTGAAGGTGAGGACCTTCAGCTGCAGAGGACTGCTGCTGGAAGGCATGTAGGTCTTTATTATCTAGTCATTAATGCCTTATTATACAAACATTAATACAGGCTGCATTGTTACAAATAAGGCAAATGGATGCATTTCCAGGCCAACTAGATCTATGTGCATTGTACTTTATTCTGGGATTAGCTAAACCAACCTGATTTCAATCTGTAGTCCATCCTACCTGCACCAATTAACTCCGTTTTTTCACCTTGATTTTTCTTTTCTTGTCAGTTCTTCTGGTCCAACTTTGGCAAATAGACTTACTTTTTTAAACACTCTATAAGAAAGTCTTATAAACTGTGCAAACATCTATTAGCATTGCTATATCTCCTCAGGCATACTCTTTCTGCCTTATTTCTTATGCCAGGTTCAATCTTTTTTGTTTTTTAAGCTGATGTTTGTGTAGCACCCAGTCTAATAGGGTTTTGGTTCCTCAGGTGCAGCTGCATGCAGCAGTAACCCAACAGGATATATGAAGTAGACAGGCATAATTTAAGGCCCTGGCCAATGAAAAATGGAAAGAGAAGCTGAGCAAAAGCAGAAAAAACACTATTACCCTCTGAGATAGTCAGAATTAGCTATTAGACCAGGCACCAGATAGGTGGCCAAAGGGGCCTGTACCCATCAGATATGTTCATATTAGGTGTGAAACAGATTCTAACAGTTCCAAGAAGCTTAGAGCTATGGGTGGTACCTAAACAGGCACCAGATTAAGCTTCTGTCAAAAGGGGGGTGTTCACTGAAAGCCAAATAGACTTCCTACAGTGAGAAAATATTTCTAGGTACAAGTTTATAGTGAAAGAAATTCTATTATAATTTGTTAATTTGGACACAATGCGATGTTGCAGCGGTTTTTATTAGTTCATTGTACTTTGGTTCATTCTATGTACCCCTGTTTATTCCTTGTATGCTCTCGCTGTCAATTATCTGTCCCCTCCCCTGGTTGAGCGAGAGAATCCCTCTCTCTCCTGTCATTCTCCTTTCGCCCCTGCCCCAGGTTCTGGAAAGGTCTCTGTCATTTCGTTATGCATTGGCCTTCACAGGTGTAACCCCCCTTCCCTGTTTTCCCGTTCACTGTGTAACCTGTCCTTCACCCCTGGACCACACCCTTGGGCTTTCCCAATTGGTCATGTTTGTGCCTCCACCCCTGGGACCCTGGGGGTATGAAACCCCCTGTTACCTTTGTTCTGGGGGTCACTCGGGGCAGAGCATAGGAGGTTTGACCCTTCTCTGTGAAACTCCTGGTGGCCTGACTCAGTTAGTCTCTCCCCATCAGCCAAATAAATCTTGGTCTGGTATACAGAGCTGCTGAGTCCTCCCTGCTTGGCTTCTCTACGCAATTGCCCCCTGCTCGTTACGCTGCTATCGGCTCTGCTCGCTGTGGCTGCGATCAGGCTCTGGGGATCAGCGAGAATCCCCAGAGGGATGGATCACCTTTGACCGGCGCAGCCTTGGCACTCCGGGCAGCAGAGCGTGGCAAAAATGCTCAGCAAAGCTCCTCTGTTTCATGAGTCCGTTGTTAGGCTGGGAATTAAAGGGTACAATTATATTATACCCACCAAAAAAAAAAAAAAGAAGGTACAGATATGTCATGCTTTCTTGTCTGCAACCCACTCCATAGCTTCCACAGGTAACCAGCCTGGCACATGGCCTAAAATCTACATTCTCCTGTTAGGGTTAATTGTCCAGTGACAACCTTGTAAAACTTCCTTTTCTTTCACAAAAAATAAATTGATTTGCCATGGAATTCCTCTTCATATCATTCTGTGTTATTCCTCATTCCTGCATAACATTGTCTTCTCTGGATAAATAACATACAAACATAACTAAGTCTGTATGGCTTATGGAATTTGAGCATTTTTCTGGGTTGATCTGGGTTGATCTGGTTGTTCTCACTGGTTTGTCCCATTCCCTACCATCCTTCCCAACCCCCAGACCTTATTGAGTTTTATAATAACACTAATGGTTTTGTGACCTACTCAGCATGAACATTGTGGAATGTGTCTGGAAGATGCAGTGTACAACCTATACTTTAATCCAAATAGAGTAATTTAATATAAATATCAGGTTGAACCTCTAGATACATGAAGTATTTTGATGTTGTCAATGAGTTACTAAAGTCACTTCAAGCCATAGGAATTTAATTATGTATGTGAAAAGTAGAAAATTCTAGAGGAACCATTCAGTGTTAAGTAAAAATATACCAGCCCCATGGCTATTGCAACAACTTTTTCATTATAACAGCGATAAATTTTCTGCATGCAATGAGATAGGCTGATAAGGCAGAAAGTTTTGTAACATATACTGCTGGAAGTTGCATGATCACCTGCAATCCCAATTCTTCCAGTAAGTGTACTAAATACCTACTACTTATGAATAAAAGGTCTATGTGGAAAATTACGTTTTTGTTTTTGTTTGCCTTGTGCATTAATTCAACAAGAATTTTCACATTCATTGCAGCAATTTCTGTCTCCGAAAGACCTATCATATCATATACTTATGATTAGGTGTCTGTAACAATAATAGGAGAAATAGAATTTTTTTTAATTTTTAGATAAATATTTCCACATTATGAAGTATTAATGCCTAATTACATGTTTCAGCAAATAATCAAGTTTTGTTTCACAGTACAAATATTTATACTATTTGATTTGTCTTCTTAGTTAGCCCTCATTTTTTTATAGATACATG
Source organism: Picathartes gymnocephalus (assembly GCA_013390045.1). NCBI lineage: Eukaryota > Metazoa > Chordata > Aves > Passeriformes > Picathartidae > Picathartes > Picathartes gymnocephalus. The sequence continues at coordinate 155,790 of WEKY01023707.1, forward strand.
TATATATATCCTGTGGTAGTCAGCACCAAGCAACTCAAATTGGCGTGAAAATATTACCTCACATGTACATTAAAATGATTTATAAAATGGAATCAGTAAAAAAAACCCAAGTGGACTATTTATCACTGAAAAAATCATAGTTTCTGACACTTTGTTTACTTCATTTATATATCCTGAGCCAGAGCTTTAACTGAAACTAACTTTCCTTGCCTTCAGCAGAGCTGATCTAACAGGGACAAATCATGAACCAAATCTTTGAACTTGATTCTAATTTTGGTGCTAACTGAAACCGTGAGCTGCTTTTTCAGTTGTCAGCTCCATTTTGAAGCTAGGGCAGACCTCTAGGAAAGTGGACATTTCCCTAGAGAATACAGGTTTCAGTTCTACTTTGGGTCAGTTATAGAAACCTTAGCAAAGGTCTCACAGTTTACTGATTCACGATTAATATACATATACTTGATTACTGTAGATCTTAAAGAGGTCAAGGACTTCTGGGTTTGTTTGTTTGTTTGTTTGTTTGTTCTTTTGTTTTGGTTTTGTTTGTTTGGGTTCTTGGTTTTGTTTTTGTTTTGTTTTATTTTGTTTTGTTTGGGGGTTTGTTTGTTTGGGGTTTTTTTACTTTGTTTTTCTCTGTAGGTGCTTCTGCAAAGATGAAAGATCTCATCTTTTTAGGGAATCTGGATTAGAAGATTCAGAACATGTTGCACTATTCTGCTCTACTCAAAAGTACCCATAGCTGTATAAGACCATGCCATGTTCTGCCACCCAACACCACACAGAAATTTCTGAATTGTGGGGGGACCTTATTGTGTTTGTGGCATGTTATTCTCACTTCTGGTCCTGGAGAAGGCTTGGACTGATGCTGATTTGGGTGTTGTTTACACTGGAATTCGCTGAGCTGCACAGAAATACTTGTAGCTTAGGATGACCCAAGCCTGGATATAAGCTCAATCTGATCCTTCCAAGAGGGAAAGTTTTTCCCATGGACCAAATCCTTAGTTTGGGGTTGCTTTTTTCATGTTGCAGCCTGAGTGCTGACCCATTGATGACCATCTCTACAAGAGGACTCTATACCCCAAAGGTCATCTTCACCCAAATCAAATCATCTCAGCTACTCTTCCTGGCCTAGGTCCTACCCTAAAACCTCCTCAGAGGCTGTTCTGCCTTTTCTGTGCTGCTCTTTCAGCCATCAGGCTTGTCAAGCGTCTTTTGGGTTTGTCTTTGTGGGGAAGGTTGATGCAGAGGAACACAAGGTCATGAACTGGGGTTCGAGGAGTTTTGCTGCCTGAAATTCCTGTGTTCCCACTCCATGAACCTGGCTCTGACAAATTACTCAAGGGCCAAATCCCAAAGGAAGGCTGTGAATCTGTCACACTTGTCCAGTTTGATGTGAGAGAAAAGGAGTTGCAGTGTTGCAGGCCCAGGCGTTGCCAGATGCAGTGTGGATCTCAGCGAGGTTGGTTCCAATACCTGAGTTCAACCTGCAGCCCATCTACGGTGGAATTTCACTTCACCTGAGTGTGTGTTTTGTTTAAGCCTTCTTTTGCTCCTTTGTTGGCTTCTCTTCATATGAGTATGTAAGGAAGGTGTAGGTAAGGAAAGGAACACGTGCCCAGTCCAATCCTGCATGCTGTTTGGATATGTCTCTTGGAGTGACACTCTTTGTTCCCATAGGACGCCCCAGATAAGTCAGCGGTGCTCTGCTGTCAGTGGTATTAAAAAGCAACACCTCGCTACTGCAGAAGGAGCTCTTGCCGCTCCTCACGGATGAGGCAGGCAGTGCAAAAGGCTCAATTCACCACTAATGGGTTGCAAACTTTGCCTTCTTTTGTGTTCTTTTAGGGTTTGTAAGGCTTTGCTGGCATACACGGACTCTCTTCTGCTTTGGGAGTTTTAAGCAGCTTAAGTTCTACCAGTAGATAAGTTTTAACTGGATCCCTTCTGCTCTGCCAAAACTCTACTGCCCCATTTTGACCAAGCTGCTGGTTTTATTTGCTTTTAGGCACGTTTGCACAGTTTGTTAATACACTATAAAAAGCCTAAATATCAAATTATACCATCTTCACTTTTCACTTATGCACTCTTTAACTTCCTACAAATAAAATGCTCTGCATCTTATAGTCCAAACTACCTTTGTGTGTGGCCTCTGTATTTGCTGTTTATTTAGGAACAAGACTGGGGAATATCAGACCATTTCAAATGCTGGTTTTGAAATATACTCTTGGTATAATTTTTGGATTATTCTTTTTTATCACATCTTAACTTTGAATTTCAGAAATTGTGGATAAGGATAGTTATTGCCAACCTAATTTCAAATGGACTTTAAAAATCCAATCTTTTTAGCTCGTTAGGTTTGATTGTGCATGGCTTGTAGGATTATAGCTTCTTAGTTTTAATGTCTATTTTTGAGTGCTGATTTGGGGTCAATGGTTAGAAATTCTCAGTATCATTTTTAGTTCTGAAATATCCTTTTGATTTACATGTCTGAAGCGACAAAACCTCTTATTGTTATCATTTTTGAAAAATTGCCAAGATACAGCCAAATCTTTCACTGCTTGCTGCACAGAACTGGTTTTTGCCTTCATGTACTGTAGAATTCATTATTATAATGCCTTGTTTACTTACATTTCTTTCTGGTGATAATAGGCTTTTCAGCCTTCATCATTCAAGGTCTTTGTCCGCAGAGGAAAAGAAAAATCAGGCAAAACATCAGGCTCTTTCATCAAGCTTTACAAATCTCATTTCAAAAGTTTGCTGTTAACCATTTCAGCATCACAATAGAGGAACAACAACCTTCACAGCAAAAGAGTCAGAATCAGAAATACCTCTGCAGGGAAATAGTTTTTGTTCCTAAAGCTGTTTTGATGCAAAGCATATCTTCCAAGATGCATATTCCCCTTTTAGGAGAAAGGGCTGACTACCTTCACACTCCTCCAGTGTATTGCTTTCGATAAAGTCAGAAAATAATGTGGTAGCATCCTTCCTTTTGGCATTCTGTTCATGGTAATAAATCCAGCAAAGTACCAGATTTAACTACTGGTCTGTACTTCCCTAAATCCACAAGTTTTCTTGTTCCTTTAGGAATGGCAGACAAGGCTAATGGGTTTCAAGAAGATGTTGAATAATTTTCAAACCAATTATGTTTATTTTTAAACCCAAAATATTATCTGAAAAAAAAATTTACTGACATTTTCCATCATGTTTTATCAAAAATGTTTTTTTACACTTTTCAAAATAGCAAGTATTCACAAAATGTTATTTTTTAGCCATAAACATATTTTGTGTGACTATTAAAGAAGTAAACTAGGTTTTCTTTACCATCAACAAATCTGTAAACCTGATAGTCCATGAAAACTTAATAAGTAGGCTTTTGTTTTTCAGGTAATTTTCAAAAGTTTTGTTTGATTGTTTGTTTGTTTGTTTGTTTGGGGTATTTTTTAATACTAACTTCACTGCTGTTATAGTTCCACAGGCTTTCCCATTTTGTTACCCTCCTCATGATGCCTTTAAGTCTGTGGTGCCTTGCTGGTTTGATATCTTTGATGGCTGGCTCAGAAGAATGTTTTAGAAACTTCTTTTTCATTTCGGTGAACACAAGCAAGTGATTTCAAAGGACAAAGGGCAAACTTGTCTTTCTCATCATCACATTTCCCTAGAAAAGATCTGCTCATCAACTGAACCTTGCTCATTCTGGGCACTGGACATGGTGGTGGTTCAATGGGAAGGAACAAGAGAAGTGTCTATCAAGTGTTTGAAGGTACACATTGGGCAAATTAAAGTTCATCACTTTTCTGACTGTGCAGTGCTTGGTTTTGCACCTGTGAGCTCTTCAGGCCTGTCTCCATTGTCATCAGTGATTTGTTTGGCCACTCCTATTGCAAGTTCTTATGATTTTGTTAAATATAAAGCAGCTGGTCTGAAATGGTCTGTGCTTCATTTCTGCCCCACGTGATACTTTTTGGAGATCTTGGGAATCAGTATTCAGATGGCTTTTCCAGAATTAGGATAGATTTCTGGCTTTTCCAGAGGTAGGACTCCCTTTGTAGAGATGAAACACTACTTTTTAAGAAAGTCTTTAACATACTCATAATTATAGCAGTTTGAAATCTGGCCAGGGGGGTTGGCTTGGTGCCAATGACATTCCTTTTTTTTCAAGCTCATGAAAATTCATCTGTGTTTTCTTCTTGCCCTGTTGTGACATATCAGAGTTTTGTGACCAGTTGTCAGTAGATGTCACCTATGCTCTGCAGACTCCATCTTCTTACAGCTCCTGTCTGCCAGTTAGACTGTTCTGTGCCTGAGCCATCCCCCAGCCCAACCAAAATATATTAGCTGTGGGCTGCTCAGACCTCCCAGCAAGGCTGCAGCTCTGTTGAAAGCATTCGCCAAGTGATAATTCTGGCACTGTCCACACCAGCAAGGTGCTACTTCTTAAAGACTCTTGTTCTACAGCAATTGTGCATCTTCCCATAGATTGATGAGGACTGTCAGCTCTGAACATCTTGACTTTATGGTTAGTTTGGGGTTTGTTTACCTGGTGCTTCAGCTCTGGATAGACACTTTTAAAATACCCAAGCTCTTCATATTAATACCTACCCTTCCCCATACAACACAGTCCATCTGGAAACAGGTCACAGGTCCCGTAAGCATAGTGGGAGAGTATTTTTCCTTTTTCCATCACTTATGGAAAGTATTTACTGATGGCTAAACACCATTAGTTGAATGTCAAGCTTAAAAAAGCAGAAGCATAATTTAAATATGGAATTTGGCTATTTTAATAAATTGCACATATTTGAAAATACATCATATTCCTTTTTACTGAAAAAAACCCCAAACCTTTGTGAGTTAAGGTAAGGACTCAGGAAAACAGACATTGCCATGTGCTTTATAAGCATCTTATCAATGAATAATAAACTCTTTATTTCAGGAGTCTTGTAACAATTTAAAGAGTTAAATCTGTTTGGAAATGTATTCTTTAATGAGTGCATGCTGCAAGCACATCCATCTGTAAAGCTGAACTTTAGCATGCAGGTAATATCTGTGCTGTCAGTTTGGCATCTCTCTTATGGTCAGCACTATGGCAGTAAAATAATTGAGAAATACTAAGTGTCTTAAGATCCTCCATTTGAAATACTGCACTAGAAACAGTTTTCCTATGTTATTTTTCTTTTCAGTGTTGGCAGATAAGTTTCTTTTCCTTTAAGGCTCCTGGTGCTTGGTGAAGTCCCTACATGCTGTGCATTCCTCTGGGTTTTGAATTGCATTTAATGGGTGAACATATGAATACGTAAAAATGCTTTACCCCCTGCCATAAATTATTCATATCAATAGGCCACTCCTGCTGCTTCTGCACAGCCTGTGGAAGTTGGACACATGGACAGACTGATACTTCTAAAAGCTTTAGCATGAATCGTGTTGGAGAGGTGTTAAGACAGCCAGCAGTTCCCTAAAGATGGAGTGTATGTTCTTTCTTCTTGGAGCATGTGCTCAGAAGAAACTATTGACTTATTCCCCAAGTAGAACACATTAAAAGAATCCTTCGGTGTACATCAAGTAAAACACTTCAGCCTTCATTAGCAGGCCTAAAGGAGAGCAAGAGCATTAAAGATAATACTTGTAAACAAGTTAGATATAATCCTGAGCCTGCAACAAGCAGCTTTCAGAAGGCATTAAAGCAGGATGGAGACTGCAGCCTGTAAAACACCAAATTCATCTGACAAAGAGAAAGGGAGGGAGGGAGAATGACTATGGGAAGCAAAGGCAGGAAAGTTCATTGATGCAAGGATACTGCATCCCCATAGCCCAGAGCAGCTTAAGCAGCCTGGCCGGGACACTGTCCTGGAACATGCAAGCAGAGGGCTACGCGTGCAACTGGTAGTTTTCTGGTTATATATGAAGGTCTTGACTATAGGATTTTTACCCCCATTTAATTTTGTGGTGTCAGCAGATCCCCATTCAGCAGAGAGCAACCCTCTACGGATGGGATTTGCACACATATCCAAGTGCTTTGCTGAATTTGGGCCAATGGCACTGATGATACCAGTATGTGAAACCAGAGAGTAGGGGTGTAATTGATGTAATTGACTCATGAACCAAAAACCAGAAAGATGGTATTAAAAACTGCAAAATTAGTTAACATTTTGTCTTGGCACCCTCAAGCAGTGGAAGGCAGATATATGAGATTTTAAGCAAGCACTCTAAAGAGGTTTTTAATTGCTTTATTTTTTTTTAACTTTTATATTTTATGTCCGTGATTCTTTTCTACTCATGTTTTTAAAACTAATAACAGCGTTATTTAAAGTAGTTTTATCTTACACCAGAAGACATGAAACACTACAACATAAACCCAAAATAATTATTTCTCCCATTAGGAAGTACTTCTTGATGAAAAAACACAATATGTTAAAAGAAAAGAAGATACAGTTCTTCAAATCTTCAGTCAGAATCAGAGGAAAATGCCTCAGATGTGAATATCCACTGCACAGGCAGATCAATCTAAAGTATAACTCAATGTACTTGTAATTTAAGGATTACTGTAGGATTCTGGATGTTTCCTTTGCTTAGTTTCATGATTGCTCATCTTAAAATAAAAAAGATTAAAATTGATTGAATTTTCTTACATTTATGTAATTAATATATCCTCATTAGAAATCAATTAGCTCTGATAATTCCCATTGGTGCCATGGTTGATAAACTATATGCCAATCAGTGTAATAAAAACAGTGAAATATAATTTCTTGTTGTTCCAAGTGATGATCAACTAATCAGCAGTAAATTTAATCAGAACATATTAACATCAATCAGTCATATTAGTGCTTGCAAACTATAATAACCAGTTATGTCTGACAAGTTATGGAAGGTTTTCTGTGAACAATTGTAGTCTATATGCACATTTAAGTATATGGGTTTTATATATGTGTGTGCAAGCATTTTAAACATATAAGAATATAAAACTTCCATGAATGAAAGTAGTTAGCCCTGTAGGAAATGTTGCTTGAACAGCCTACAGTTTTAAAATCTATTCTGAGCTTTACTGTTAATGGATCCAAGAGACTCTTATAATCAGTGGCAGCTTTCCTGCATGTCCTGTAAATGTGTCCGTACTGCTTGTTCAGACAGAGAAGCTTGAGTTTCTTCCCCCTTGCTGGTGGGCAGCAAGTAGGGAAAAAAACGGACCTAACAGATGCATTTCCCTGGGTTTCCTTTCCTTGATTAAACAGTAAGAAGGACTAAAAATGTGGATCCCCAGCTTTATGGGACCTGCCTATCGGTGGGGACTTAGGCTGCAACTGAAATGGCTTTTAGGGTGTTCCTAAATTTTGATTGAGTTGTTTTCATCCCAGCCACCAAAATTCAATATATTTAATGAAGAACTTGATATAGGATATGTGGGAATTTCTTAATTTCTACGGTGTAAATACAGCCTTCACCATTCAGGCCCTGACCTTTAAGATGCACATATTTGCAGTGTTTAATTCTGCACCAGACATGTTCATGGTAATGACTGAAGATCTGAAGAAGCATTTTGAAGGGTATTTATTTGATATTAAGAGAAACTTTTTGATTTGTCTTCAAGTGTACATCAGAGCAGTGTACATCTGTTTAGGGTTAGTTTCTATGGCTGAATGAGTATTTTGTAGTAAATAACCTACTTAATTGTTTTAACCTTTCTCTGTTTGTATATATTCTGAAGATGCTTTATAATTTTCTTGAATTAGTGGAAATTACTCTTTCAGTAGGTTCTCTGAATATTACCTGTAGATTGTTTATGTTTGAAAGACTCACTATTCAAAATTAAAAATGTAAGATAATTTTGAACTTCACTTGCTACATATCATTATTTCTATTCACAAATTAGGAGAGATTTCTGATGAAACTCCTCTGAACTACAAGTTTAAATCCACTTGGTGAATAGTGTTATTATTCTCAAATATTCTTCAACACTCCTGCCTATGAACTCATCTGCAGGAATAGTCACAGAAAGTAAATGGAAAGAAGACAAACAGCCAAGACACATTCACTGTTTTACTTGAGTGAATATTCTTAGAAAATATTTAGAAATATTGGCTCTGTTATTAGTTATATAAATATTCATACAAATCTGTCTATCGGATTGCCTCCGTGAAATTACTCAGGCCTTTTTAGGAAGTTGGAGAGAAAAGTCTCTTAAAAATATATTTCTGCACATTTTCCAGATGTATAATAGAGTGGATATGGCCTTATAAATTACAGGCTTTCCCATACTCATCCAGTCATGGGGCCAAATCTCAAAGTTAGTTTTAATGGGATTTTGGCTCAGCAAGGTTGGAGGAAGGGCAGCAGAATTTAGCCTATGATTTATACTGCTTTCAGAAATTGCTCAGTGGAAAAAAAATACAGCAGTGGTACTTAGGTAGTACAGTTGCATGTAATTTATTTTCTGCATAACCCACATGAAATTTAATAAGATATAAAAAAGTCACATTTTTGACTGAAGTCTTGCAAATTCTAGCTTTAGTGAAAATAACTGACTTCTCAAATGTAAGGCATGTAAGATCAAGTAAGGCAAAAAGTGGACAACATCTGTTAATTCAAGTGTGTTTTATTTGATTATTTTTATTTTTTAAAAAAAGGAATTGCATTTCACAAAATACACTAATATATGATAGAAATTAGGAAAAGTGCTGTAGCTGTGTTCTCAGCAGGGATGAAAATGAGATTGCTCTGGCAGTCTAGGGAGATAGGCTTCAAACTCTAGGGCCAGGAGCTATATTAGTCACTAGGATAAAAAGACTGATTTTCATTAAAGGCAATGGTGCCCACTGCCTTAAAAAATAAAATCATAATAACAAAAGTTTTGCATATGAAGAAACTTCCTTTGTAGAATATCATAAGTGGGAACAACTACCATAAAGAAAACTTTAGTAAGCTATCAGCTTTGGTAACTTTTCCTTGGATTTTTATATACACATTGGTGTGTTTGATGACCAGATACCAAGATAAGATGGCTGTCATCCTTGATGTAGTCAATTCAAACAGATTTGTGGGAAATAAATGGAATTCAGTGAATAATATTGTTTATCGACTTCCTGAGGTAAATCTTAAAGTGAAACAAACTAAAGAAGCAGAGAGCTGCCCATGAGCACTGGGGATTACACTCTGCCTGGCACCCGAAGAGTAGCTGCAGCCACAGAGGCTTTGATGTGCACCTAAGGAATTAAACATCCTCTGCAGAAGAAAATTATACAAAATGTGCAATTATTTATATACTTTTACTTTTGCACAGTATTCATTCTTCTTATGGAACACGTATATTGATTAGAGATCCAAGGACTATAAAAAAAGCCAAATCACACCAAACACAAAAATGCCCCAAATTTTAATTGCCAGAAGTTCAGTAAAGCTTGTGCCATGTAGCCACAGGGCTGATACGTGCCTGTTGTTCTCTACATCTGAGAGACACTGGGCTTACATTTGGAGCAAGCATGACTCAGATTAGACATTGAAACAGATTGCCTGGGGCATCTTCAGTCCTGGAGATCTATAAGAAATAATTAGATAAATACCTGTCAGAAAGGCAATAGATATGGTTAATCCTGCCTTGGTGCAGGGAGCTGGCCCCCCACTGGCTTCCCAGACTTAGGATTTAAAAGGCAAAGTTATGTATATAAAGCTGGACCTTAGGTCAAAGCTATATATTCAATAAACAATAATTAGAATATACTCACTATTATATTCTTTTGACACCTAAAATTAGTTTTAAATTTGACCTAAAAATTTTATTTCTCTAGAGGTAATACAAGAACAATCACAGATTTTTTTT
>WEKY01023707.1:165640-178598 GCA_013390045.1 Picathartes gymnocephalus
TTTTTTTTTTTTTTTTTTGGAACAGGGATGCTGTTGCTTTATACTAAGTGGTGTACACTAAACATTTAGAATTCCACTAAGGGCAAAATCTCTCCCTCTCATGCAGTGTTCTCAGAAATGAGGTCAGGCATTTCTCAATCCCTGGCAAGAAAACTTTCTGACTCATTACTCCACCACAATGCATGCATCCAGAATTTCCCCTTGGGTCACAGTCAAATTGTTCAAATGTTTTGGAAAAATATATCTTTGACATCCCAAGAAAGGGAATATAGAAAAGATGTCCTCCTAGCATGAAAGGATTAGAGTCCTCTTAGATTTGAAGCAGAATTTCTTGCAGTTGCCAAGATATTATTATTTATTAATTCATGCAATGGGCTTCACAAGCACTGAGGTACATTATAGAATTACAAATTCTATGGCAAAAACACAGATGTGAAAGTCCTGTTGTTACAGACATTGCTGAACCGTGACCTGCTTTCCTGTAGGACTCAGATAGCATCAGAAATCCCCACTAATTTGGCACTGAAATGACTGAGCTTCTCCCTCATGATTGGTGAGGACTTCCAAATCCCCCAGAGCTTCTGGCCCGAGTTTAAGACATCAGGTGCTCACTTCATGCACTTCGAAGGCCTTCTGTATTTTCCTTAAAGATTGAACCTATGTGCTTATGTCCTGAAACTAATGCAGCTAATCCAAGCATGCCAAGCAATACACAGTTTTCTGGGAGGTCTGGGATCTATTTCTGAACCATGAAGCCTCACATTCCTTTTCCTTATAACTGTCCAAGATCTGATCTGGGCACATCCATTGCAAAAACATGTTGGTGCGTTTCCACTCCATCCCTCCATCCACGTTCAGACTCCAGCGGCTTTGAAGGGCCCTCTGAAGGTCTTCTGGTCCAGGTCCTGCTCAGAGTAGGTCCAACCATAACTCTTCTATTTTTCCAGGGAGCCTGGCTTGAATATGAGCTTTGTTCCTTTTATCTACTTCCATTTTTTTGTTGCCAATACTTTGTTTATATAAAACTCCTGAAAGGATTCTTGTGGACAGAGATGGACTTGTGTCTGCCATGGTCATAACCATGCAGGTAACTCAGGTAACTGGCACTGCTACCCACTTTTGTCTTCAGAGAGCTTATCTACCCTGAGAATGGTTACACAAGAGGTGTCACTGTGAGGGCTCCGGGTTAGGGGGGAGAAAAGACAAAGGACAACACTTAGCGGATGATGAATTCATATTTCTACATCACGTATCTCTTTTAAGGAAAGGGGGAAAATGGGGTAAGCAACGGCCGCTCTCACTGTGTTGGACTTGAGAAAAATTAAAACCTACTCCTCAATAAAATGGCAATACTAAAAAATGTTGATAAACATGTAACATTTTAGTTTGTGAGAAAGCAGGTGAGATGTCCTGCCCTGTTAGATGCTACAAAGCAGCTGCAAGTCAAGTAGCAAGAAGAAGCTTTCCTGAGAAGGGAAACCCTTGTATGTGTACGTGGCTGATGACCACCTCCCTTCTGTCTCTTCTGGATTGCTCCTATAAATTGTAATACTGACTTTGGTACTGGAAGAACAAGGATTAAATATTTGTAGGATCCCCAGGTGGTCTCAGACACCAGACAGACGTCTTCAAACACATTTGTACACCTACATGGTGGCAGTTTCTGTTTAAGCTTGAAGTCAGTAAACATATATAAAAAATCAATTAGATAGATTTGTGATCTCAAAAATACAGAGCTATCCTTTCACAATTAGCTGTTTCTGTGCTGAATTTAACAAGGCATAAAGCAGAAGAAAAAGCATTGCTTCACTTCTCACATAGGACTTGTCCTGGAGCTGGAGAACCCAAGGGCTGAAGGGCTTCAGGGTGGCTTAACACCATTTCATACCTCTGTTCTCACACACTCCAAAGTCCAAATCTCACACATGTACTCCAGTGCTGCCACTTCCAGTAAATACATCATGCAATCTTGTCTAGAAATTTCTCTCTGACAAAACCATAACTTTTCGACCTCATTGATTTCATACTGGAAAGCAGTAACAGAAAATCATTCATTTATCACATGATTTTTTTACATCAAGGGCAAGTGGCTACATGCTGCTTTAGAGAAGGTGAAGTGTCATGCTAACATTTTATATTCTGATATTAATAATTTGATTTAATATTTAATATTGCTTTTTTGGTGTTTAGATAAGAATTCAGCAAGCTTTCTCAGCCATCTCCCACACTTCAGTTTCTGGAATATTGTGTGCCCTGTCCCTCACAGCACTTACTCACACATTAGGAAAATATTGCCATGGTGTTGTTATCCTATTTGTGCAAAGGTCTCATCTGCTGCTGACACGTTGTTCCTTCAGTCAGCTGTAAGAGCACCCATGTGTCACACAATCAGTGTCAGACATTTACAGGCTCGACCCAGTAGCTCTTCAGCATGCACAGATCCCATTGACTGAAGTGGGAGTTTTATATGTTTGAGGGCAGTAGGATTGGAGCAGTTCCAGCAAATCCCTGCCTGCATTCATGAGGACAAAACGAAAACTCTTGATTTCAAACAGCATCATTACTCCCTACACCACATTTTTTGCCCCTTTTTGGTTTTATGTAGCGAATGATTATCTTCATCAAGAAAGGGCTCAACTTTCTTTTTACACAGGATCAGGCCCCAACTGATATAATTTCAGAAAAATCTCAAAACAAGAAAAACTGTCTTTCTGCCAGAAAAATGATACACATAGGTTTTTTGCTTAGAACAAAAAGATTCAGTCTACTGCCCAGAGCTTCCTGATTAGCTAAAGATGTGCCTCTTCAAAACACTTTTATCCCAACGTAGCATTAATGTTTCCCCCCTTTTTTACTGCTCTGTTTTTACCATCAAAAAACCTGGCACATATTTGGTTTCCCTTTCTGAAAGAGCTTTTTTCCTTACTTAAAAAAGTTTAAAAGTCTGCCCATTATCCCTCACTCACACAGAGTTGCAGCCCAGGCAGCCAAGCATTTGTAATCGAGCCAGGAACTCCCTGAGCTCCTCAGCAGACAGGTTGGACAAAGCTTTCCCTGTGAGCTGCACTGGTGATGGTTCCTGAAGCAAGGTTTGTGGGAGAAAGCCACAAAACCAGGAGTATGGAGCTGTTACACATCTCAGCTGCTTCCCCTGCTCTTGCAAAAGAAGTTATTGTCATATTGGACACTGCAAAGGACAGTGGTGGTAGTTTGCTGGGCTGCCAGTGTTTTTTATAGCTATTGGGAGTTTTCAGAAATTTGTATGAAAATGAAATCTCATCAATTTATTACTATTCTGGTTTTGCTACCTCATAATAAATTCATGAGCCATACCACAAGACAGACACATTACATGTTGTGTTAAAATGTCAGGGCTATTCCTCCCACCTTAGGCAACAAACTGAGGTGCTAAAGTTAAGAGCCTCATTTTACACTTCTTACCTGAGCAATGGATTCAGGTAGACGTCTCTGGGGCACTTCTTGGATTTTTGGGTGGCTGAATCAGCTAATAGAAAAACCTCTTTTCCCTAACAAAGACATTATCACCTCCTAACTTATTTTTGATGAGAGACTGAATGCTTAAAGCTCTTCCCTCGTATCCAGACTGAGTTCAGAAGTTTTGCAAGACTGAAGAAAACTAAGGGAAGAAACAAGGCAGATAACAATGAAGGAGTGGCAAATAACAGGCTTGCGTATACCATTCTGAACAAGGATTTTCTGAAGGCTGTATTTTATTTTTAGGGGGGGTGTGTGTGTGTAATTTAGACTTTGTTTAGCTTTTAAACTGCCAGCGAAAGAACAAAACAGGGAAAAACTTAAAATACACATTAACTTGGGCTCATCTTACTTTCAGCACTCTTTTGGTGCTGTGTTGCTACATTTTAAGAAGAAAAACTACCATAAGGGCATAGAGCTTTGATTTGGAATTGAAATTTCTCAAAGCTTCAGAGTATGTGAAGTGAAAAATGTTCTTCTGAGCAGGTCAAATGTAAACCTCAGTTGTCTTCACATCCTGGCATAGTCAGGGATCTGGGTTTTCATTTAACCCCGTACATGTCTCTTCAGCTTCTCTCTTCTCCTCTGGGCATGCAAGGAATGGAAGGGTTGAAGGGGAGAGGAATTTATTTCCTTAAAAATTGGAGAGACTTTATTATATTTTTCTGAAGTGCCACAAAATTAGAAAATGAATGGAAGGAACAGTCGTTATGACATCTTGTCATTCCTGCTCTGCCTTTCCTCCAGGTGCCATAGGCTGCACTGAACGAGCAGCTGTCTGCAGATCCGTAAAGTATGAATCATCTCACACACTGCCGAGGTGAAACCTGGCAACTGTTTAACAGCACCGCTGCAACACTACGGAACATTTTAAGACAGGAAATTAAGAATACCTGAGCCAACAAAATCCACAGGGGGAAGTTTTAGGTGGACAGAATTTAATTACCTATTTTGGAATTTGGCCAGGACACCAAAACTTACACCCCAACCCTCCTGTAAAGTGCCATAGGATCTTTAATACTAACAACTGTTCAAAACATCAGCTTTAGATCTGCTCTAAATGAGAACAGCACTAGAAGTCATCCAAGACCTGTTAAGGTATTCATTACTACTGACTGACAGGAAGGCTACAACATACTGATTCACACAAACAAGGCAAAGTAAAGCACAGCAAGCAAAATATGTCTCCCAGCAGCACTGGAGGCTTAACGCTTTTAGGAGAATTCAATGTCTTTTCAGAAACGTATCAAGTAAAAAAAAACAACTTATTTTCTTATCTCAGCAGTCAAAACATCCTTGTGCCCTCCTTGCAGAACCCCCAAGTATATGTCAGTGTTCAACCTCTAGTTTGTTGCCATTTGTAGCATGGAAAAGGAACACACTGTAGTGAATAACAGTGTGTGACTTTAAAGGGAAGATTAAAGCCTGAAAGTCTATACATTTTCACTTCTCACATTATTTTTTTAAAGCAAGCTGTATACTATTCAATGTTTATTTATGGTGAACATGAAAAATTCTTTCAGTGGGTTATCTTTTCAAGAAGAGTAGGATTTCTACAAATCATGGTTCTTGAAAATCCTTAGGCTGAGGAATTATGTCAGCCCTGAAAAGCATGGGTTCATTATTCACATCGTGTTACTCTGTTGACATAATTCCCTAACAGACTGGGACATGAGGTGTCCCATTTTGATACTTCAACCTACAGCCATTGCTTTTGCCTTTTCTAAATAGTAAACACTTCTGTCTCTGAGTTCCTGTTTTTAAAAAATCCTTTGAGCAATATATCTACATAAAAAAGAAAATCTGGGTTAGCTGTGGTCCACCAGCAATTTATCAAGCAGTATTAGTTATGTCTGTGGGATATTTTTCATTATCTGAGGATTATTAATAGAGACACTATATACATAGTGATTATTCCTTGACTAATAATTGAGATAATATCAATATGAAGCCTAGTTTCATTAACACCTTAGTAAAAAGACTATGATGTGAGGGTTTTTTCTTTTTTTTTTATTCCCTCCAATTTGTAATCAAAAGTTATTTAATAGTAGAATCAGTCTTTACTTATAACTGAGGTTGCGGACTTTGGGAGTTGGCAGAGGCAGCTGCTGGGCTGCTGGGAGCCAGACTCTTTTTGATCTTCATATTGAATGGTTTCCTTTGATCACCTAGACAATAGATCATAAAAGAACAGAGCTTTTACCCATATCTCCCTAAATTTGCAGGTAAATAATGAGATGGTCTGAACTCAGGCTGGAGTGTAAGATTTTTAACAAACAATTCTCCTCTTTGAAGTAGACTTAGTAAAATTAGCATATAAATGAGCAATGCTGCTACATAAGGACATGTGGCTGGAGAAGAGGGATAATTGGACTGAGGGGGCTAGTTTCTAAATGAGGTAGTTTGCTGAATGACCGGCAGTTAGGCTACAGGTGCGTTCGTTTTGTGAGAATGAGAACTGAATATGAGGTTTGCTCAAGTTGGGGGCTCTGGCTGGCATGGGAGAGGACTGCAGCCTTGTAACTGGGCTGGAAAGGGCAGAGGGAGACCCTGCCTCTGCAGGAACAGGCTTTCTAATCGGTGCTGTGGAGTCAGGCTGTGGTCTATCACACTGACATTCACCTCTGTCATCTTCAGCTATGCTCTGTGGTATGATCCTCCATAAATCTCCTCAGAGCTCCCTTTGCTGTGCCTATGAAGAAGGACCATTATGCTGAAATATCTGCACCGGTGGTTGCTGACAAGAGCTGCGTGAGCTGAATTCACCGACCTCAAAAAGCCAGTACAAGGATTCAGTGTGTTGGGAGCAGGTTAACATTAGGATTTTGAGATTCAGAGCTTTTTATTTCACCAAAATCAGTGGAATTGCTGCCCCAGAGGGAAACTGCCACGTTGTTACATGGTACCTTGGACTTCCTCCTCTCTGTGTGGCCAAGGCAGCTCCGCTGGGACCACAACACCCTTGTCCTTCTGTGGCAGGGACCCATGGCTGGAGCTCTCTCAGTAACAGTGCTTCCTAATGTACTAAATGAAAAAGAAGTTAAATTAAGTATGGATGTTTTGAGTCAGCTTTCAACAAAAATTTCTCAGTGTGCTTGAAAGACTCATGCTCAGTTCACTTGCTCCTTTATGCAATTTAACAAAAATTAAACTTGAGATTTACAGAAAACAGTCGGCCATGATTCCAGTGGCACCTGAATAGCAAACAGGGTAGTGTTTTTTGTGTGGTACAAAAACCAAGCTCAAATTCCCTGTGACTTGCTTTGAGGATAGATAGAGACTAAGTTTCTACAGAGAGCATCAGCACATTCTGGAGGCACTCACTATCCGTTGGCCCAGATACTGAGATCTCCTTTACCCTTCGACAGGAGATGAGATCAGCCCCTCTCCTGTGTAACCCTCCTGTAACATGGGAGGCTGAAGGCTGAATCCAGGTCTTCTACATCTTAAGTGAGTGTTAAGGGCAATACTTTTTTGAAGATATAAATGACATTTCAGTCTCTTGTTTCTGTACATCAGTTATTCCCTCATCATAATACTCCTTTCCTGCCCTTGGAGACCTGTTAGGACAGGACTTTGTACTGCTAGTGAGCACAGCCAACCTCTGGAATCCTTGGCTTGCTGCTGGAGCACCATCTGAGGCTTTTTCAGGCAGTAAAGATGTGCACAGTGGGCGGCAGCAGCCAATGGTGCTGGAAGAAGCCTCCTCTGACACAGATGAGTGAACCAAGAAAGGCCTTTCGGGAGGATTTTTGGAGGTGCTTGAATCTGGGGAGCTCTTGCTGGGTTTGGACAAGGGGAGTTTAATGCAGAGCTTTGGAAAGATATGGGGATGGCAGAGGCTGGGGGCTCTCCAGCTCGAACCTGTGTGTGAAAAGGACCAAGGGATGGGGAAAGTTGAAATTGGTAGGTTCAGAAATAGGAGTTTTGTCACTGGAGAGGGGGAGATCTGGGGCAAGGGCTGGAACATGAGGGTGATGGGCACCAAAGGAAATGGATTCATTAACCACCTCTGACTTAGATGTTGTGTTTGGGGCAATCTCCCATCTGTTTTCCTTCTCCTCCCTCCCTGAGTTGTTTTTTGGGGTTTTTTTTCGTTTGTTCATTTGTTCATTTTTTGCCTGCTGGCAACAGGAGTAGCCTAGCCCAACTAAACAGAGTTGATTGGTTCCAGAAATATTTATATAAGCCTTTTCTGCACTTTTGAAATCTCTCTGTCCTCACCTCTTATATTTATTAGTTCAAAGTTATTCACCAAAAGCTGACCTGAATTCTCAAACTAGTTTTCTTCTGGCAAATAAACTCTTCACTAAAAACATATGTGCCCGTCACTGCACTAAGTGCAGGCAGCCTATTTACTTGCTGTTTGGCTGATAGCTGGCCCCTTCCCAGCAGCACAGAGGAGATGGAAGGCATTAAGAAAAGCTCTGAATATTGCTGGCTGAATAGTCTGCTAAAAAAGGATAAAGATGACAGGAATGAAATCCTAGCACTGTTAAGAGGCACTTGGAAGATTTTGCTACAGTTTCTATTAAAAAAAAAATTAAAAATTCAATGAAAGTTACACAAATAAAAACCATGCACAGCACTTTGAAACGACACCAGTGTGACACCATAAATTCATGGGAATTAAGCAAAGATAATAAAAAAGGACTTTAGTTGTAGGCAATGCACTTTAATGGCTCAGCTCAGTATGGAATAACCTCAAAAACACATTCCAGAACTGGTTTCTCCATCACATAGAAGAAGGTTCAGGCAGAAAAGCTGGGCAATTTGATCACCTTTGTGAAAGATGGAGGGTGGAAGAAAAGTTGAATGTGGAGCTGGTGTTCAGCAACACTGTTGGTACAAGATGCAGGGCCCTCAATGACGTTACTGTGTCAGTCATATTTTCAATAGTAAAAATAAAAATATTTTCAATAGTAAACAAGGGGTGAAGAGGCAGAGAGCAACAACAGCCTCCAAAAGGAACTGAATCATTGTCCTGCTTTTGCCTGGAACAGAGTTAATTTTCTTCATATGGTGCAGTGCTGTGGTTTGGATTCAGTATGAGAATCATGTTGATACCCTGATGTTCTGGCTTTTCCTCAGTGGTGCTTACTCTAAATCAAGGACTTTTCAGTGTCCTGCGCTTTGCCAGTGAGCAGGTGCACAAGAAGCCAGGAGGGAGCATGGCCAGGAGACCTGACCCAAAGTTCCATTCCACAGGACATGTTGATTGTATAAACTGAGGGGGAGCTGGCTGGGAGGCACCAATTGGTGCTCAGGGGTGGACAGGGTATGGGTCAGTGAGTGGTGAGCAATTGTAGGGTGTATCACTTGTTTCTCTTGGATTTTATCCCTCTCCTTCACTCATTTTCATTACAATTGTTACTACTGCTATTTTTATCATTAGTATTATTTTAGTTTGTTTTAATTATTAGAATATCTTATCTTATCCCAGAAGTTTTATATTTTTTTCCTTGATTCCCCTCCCCATCTCACAGAGAGGATGTGTGTGTGGGAGGATGGGTGGAGTCTGATCAAAGAGATTTGTGGTACTTAGCTGCCAGCTGGGGTTAAACAGCAACAGTGCTGTGCCAATAGCTTGATTGGAGACACCAGCAAGAATTTTGTAAAGGTCTCCTTGTCTTTAGGTTGATGAGGTAGCATTACAAAAAAGGTGTATATCCTCTAAATGTATTTCCCAGCAGAGAGACCATACTGTTGGCTCAGGCAGGTGACAGAGGAAGGGGAGTTTCCATTCAGAGGGGTACGAGTAGTTTTAATCAGGGTTTAAAGTAGGTGACACCTGCTCTTGGGGCCTCCACAGAACTGAAAACATATCTTGAGTGTTGATGAAGCATGGAACAGAAAAAGAGCTTTTTTTTTTTCCATAAGAGGGATTCCTTTGGTGGCATTGGGAGGGAAATATTTCACTAGAAAATAGGAATATTCATCAAGGAAAGATATAGGAAACAGAAACATCACAGGATGAAGTAGACTTAGTAGCAAAACAACTGGGAGGTTGAAAAATTACCAGAAAAGTGATATTCTCAAAAGTACAAGCAATAGCACAGGCTCCACTGAAAATGAGGTTAGTTTTGGAAATTAACATCACATCTGTCTAGTTCCAATAATCCTTGTCCATTTTAAAATGGAGCTCATGACAGAAGATATCTGCTATAAATAATCAAATACATTATAACCTGTACATATCCTCTACATCAAATAATCCTGCTATAAAAACTGAGAATAAAGGAATTTGCTGGATGACTTGCACTTAAGAAATTGTTCCCTGGTGGGTTATTTGCAGCCTATTCTCTGCTTCAGTAGTTTATGCTGAATAACTCACAGCTGTGGAAATACCTGCACAATGGAATTTAATAGTGCTAATAAAGGGATCCAGACTGGCCCAGCTCTACTCAAGACTCAAAACTGTTAAGACATGCAAGTGTCTTGGGTTGCGTGAAAAGGGCTGGGCAGAGGAGTGCACTGTGCTCCTCATCAGGGCACTGCTGGCTTCCCAGCAGGGACCAAGGATGTGCCATAAGGCCAGATAGGCTCTGAAGCCTTTTGTTTTTGTACAGAAAGTGAGGTCATCAACGCAGTGCTTTTGTGGGTATTATAGGAAACTGTGCTTTTTAGGAACTTCTTGGTATGGTGTATGCACAGAAAGTGCTGTAAAGCCACACGTGTGCACATTGGCCACAGTCCAGACAGGGTTGTCCTTTTCTGGTCATATTTAAAGGACCAGCTGCCATATCAGCAGCCTGAGATGAGCCCTTGTAACTGGAAATCCAGAGCTGACAAGCCTTTGCCACTATTTTTTTTTTTTTTTCCAATTCTCCTGGATTAGTCTATTTTCAAATATTGAGGGGAATTGGGGAAGGAAGGAGAGGATAAAGATGGAATAACTAATGCTTTGGGTGATCTATATCATTATCTATCATTCATGTGTCCTTCAAACCATCTCTTTGCAGCATTTACAAGCATTTTTCTGTAGAGAGCTGGGCAGGACATAGTCTGTGTAATTCATTCTTAAGCGTTGTGGCTTAGTCAGAAGCCTTGAGAAGGGAACCTCATCAGCCCACCCCTGGCTAGTTCAGAGGTGCTTGTATTTGATATTTAACTTCCAACTCCAGAAAATTTTAACTGTTTGTTTTAAACTGAAAACAAATTTGTGAGGCTTGTAGTTTCCTGGCAATCACACCTGGAAAGAAAATTATCAAAGTACAACTTAAAATTTCAATACCCAGAAGGAACCAAAGGGAAAAATGTATTCCAACCAAACAAAAAGAAAAGAATCATGATTTTGAGAAATCATTATTTCTGTACATCTACTCTGAATATTTCACAACAGTCTGCAGTCATAGGCAGACATTTTGTAGTGATAGGCAAATTGCCACAAACTTTCCCTTAAGGAAAATGCTGGTCTGGAGGAGATTGTAGGGTACTTGGATGGAGGATGAGGTGTAGGTAGATGAGTATAACAGTCGCAGAAAAGCTGTGGCTACAGTCAGGTTTTTAATGTGACAAAATGACTCTACTGGTTTCAAGG
This sequence comes from Picathartes gymnocephalus, assembly GCA_013390045.1. Classification (NCBI taxonomy): domain Eukaryota; kingdom Metazoa; phylum Chordata; class Aves; order Passeriformes; family Picathartidae; genus Picathartes; species Picathartes gymnocephalus. Next base: position 176,676 of record WEKY01023707.1, read on the forward strand.
TAGGGCTGTCCCTGTGTTTTCTTTCTTCTACGTCAAAGGACATTTCAAATTAATTCACTTGCTAATCAACTAAAGGAGGTTGTTGAAGTTAAGAAATCAGAAGTTTTTTTGCACTGAACTGCATGGTCACAGATGATTAAAAAAGAAAACAAATTAATAAAATTTAAAACATAATAATTAAATAAATAAATTTTCCATTTTCCCCTTTGAGTCTTGACCTTGCAGCTATGTGCCCATCCTGGTACCTGGAAGTGCCTGCATGAAGCCCATCACTAGAAGGTTTTCTTCATTACTGATTGCAGTTTTCTTCCCGTGTATATGGGCTTTTCTTGGAAACTGCTGTCCTGTAGATTGCCACTTTCAGAAGCCTCAGACTGTTTGAAGGCAATTATTATACGGACCACTCCTTCCTTCCTCAGCAGTTCCCCTCCCTACTTGAGAACTGGCCATGCTGTGGGTCTCACAGAAAAATCATAGGACTCGACAACTCTCTTTCCATCTTAAAAGCCCATATCCTACTATTACATGGTCTTGAGCTCAAAAATGTTGCCTCCCTGTGGAGTGCCACTGTTCAGCCCCTCATTATAACCTGGCCATTAGTACTTTTTTCCTCCCTCTCAGGAATGCAACCAGCATCTACAGTAAAGCCAAATCCTGCTGCGTGAAATTTGAGTTAGGCCCTTCACAAGGAAGTCCTGAATTCTATTAAAAAAGAGGGTATATTTAAAAGTAATATATTTTCTGGAAGAAAGAAGGCTGATACAGGTTATATTTTTTTTAACTTTAAGGCTGAAATAGCAGCAAAACAAACAAAGCCAACTTGAAGCTCCCTGTCCCTGTTGACACAAAGACCAGCAGAGGAGATAGCTGTGATATGCAAAAATGAAATTGCATTACTGCTGCAGAGCTGAAGAACCACAATAAAGGTTCGTGATTGCTGTACAGGGACATCTTAGCAATAAGCCCAGCTCCTGCAGCACTTCCCACCTGATTCACTTTGGAGGAGCTGGAGGTCTAAGCATAGACATAGAGCTGCTGACAAACTCAAATGAAAAGATAGCTGTCTTAGTAGTTCACCCTTTGTTATCACCCTTTGGGACATGAGTTAACCTGGAGGGGAGATTTCAAAGAAAACAGCTGAAAATTCCCTTTCAGAATGGAGTTTGCAGTCAAAGACAGACACAAGCCCCAGTATCGATCACAGTTCCTAAATTTCACACCTTCTGTCTGCTGAATTTGATCTCTCTTGGCAAGCCGGGAGCAACCCACCTTGGTTTTGATGGGTCTGTCTGTGTGGAGCACATGCGAGTCCTGTGTTCTGTTTTCCACATGGCCAGAAGAAGATGGAAAGTTAAAAACTTTGTGCAAAATTACAAACATATTTTCATAAGCTATCAAAGAGAAATGGAAGAAAATAAAATGGAAAAAAAAAAAACCAAACCAAAAACAAAAAACCAGCATCTGAAAGCACCAAACACCAGCTCTTAAAAGCTTTTTCAGTACTCAGACCCCCCAAGAGATTACTCAGGGAGGATGAAACTTCATGTGATGAAATGAGAGTCACAGTTGAATGCGATAAGGAGTGTTAAATGCCTGCTTTATATCAAGCATTTGCTAAAATGTCTCCTAATGCATTACAAAGGAGATGCTAACCTTATACATTAAAGCTGTTCAATACAAAATTATACATAGCAACTCAGATGAATTCAGAGTTGTTGAGACAGAGCTATTAATTAAACTGGGGTGATACACAACTTGAGGATCTCCAGAGATCAGGTGGAGTTTCTTTTAACATAATATAAAATACTGTTACACACACACTCTCTGCATGTCACCTTGCAACAGATATGGTCTTGGATATCTGAGAAGGACTTATAGGGCACTGTACAGATTGAAGAAAAAAAAAAAAATCCCAAATATTTC